>LIEC01010610.1:16175-42635 GCA_001925005.1 Drosera capensis | reverse complement strand
GAAGCTAGTGGTAAATCCAAGTTGCCCGAGTGTACTGTGAAACTTGGCATACCATGCTCTGGGAGCTTGCTTGAGACCATACAATGCTTTTCGAAGTCGACAAACCTTGTTTGGTGGATGATCATAACCAGGAGGAGGTTTCATGTATACTTCCTCGGAAAGATCACCATTTAGAAAAGCATTCTTGACATCCATCTGAAAAAGATCCCATTTTCGTACAGCGGCAACTGCAAGTAAGGATCTTACCGATGTGATGCGAGCGACAGGAGCAAAAGTTTCCTCATAATCAATGCCATACTCCTGTGTAAAACCACGTGCGACTAGCCGAGCTTTGTAACGCTCAACCGATCCATCAGACTTGGTTTTGATTTTATAAACCCATTTGCAACCAACCAAAGATTTGCCTGCAGGCAGATGAACCAAATCCCATGTTCGGTTCTTATTTAGAGCATGTAGTTCCTCATTCATTGCTTGCTGCCAAAGAGGATCAGAAGAGGCCTCTCTAAAAGATTGAGGCTCATGAAGTGCGGCAAGAGCAGGATAACAATAATAGTTACTAAGGTGAGAAGGAGGAAGACTTACGCGAGTGCTACGACGAATGGGAGGGTCCACATACTGAGGTGGAGGCGGCTCCACATGCTGAGTAGCAGATTCAAAAGGGGTCAAAGGCAAGTCATCAGTTGAGTTGGAGGGACCTGAAATAGAAGGCACCTCATCTGGAAACATACTGACACGAGTAAAATATCCAGAGGACTCAGGAGATGAGACATGGAAAGAGGACAAACTGGAAAATGATTTGTGTTCCCAAAATATGACATGACGAGAGACTCTTAGTCTTTTGGATATGGGATCATAGCAACGATATCCTTTATGCTCAATACCATAACCAAGAAAGCAACAAAGACGAGATCTTGGTTCGAGCTTTGTTCGCTCATGAGGTTGAAGTAGAACGAAACAAGCACAACCAAATACTTTTAAATTATTATAATTCGGAAGTTCTCCGAGGAGACGCTCATAAGGTGATTGATTGTGAATAGTGGAGGAGAGAACCCAATTAATGGTGTAGACTGCGGTAAGAGCAGCCTCACCCCAAAAGGGTTCAGGAACATTATGTGGGAGAAGGAGAGATCTTGTGGTGTCTAAAATATGTCGATGTTTTCTCTCAGCGTGCCCATTTTGTTGAGAGGTACCAGGACAAGATCTTTGAGGAATGGTACCATCCTCATGAAGAATGGCAAGAAATGCTGAATCAGTATATTCTGCACCATTGTCAAAACGAAATATTTTTATTGTGGTGGAGTATTGAGTTCTGATTTTATTTCTGAATTCACGATAAGTTTGCAAGAAATCTGATTTTTGTTTCAGTAAGTAAATCCAAGTAAATCGAGAGAAGTCATCAACAAAAATGACAAAATATCTAGTTTTCCCAATAGTAGCAACAGGAGCGGATCCCCATATATCAGAATGGACAATATCAAATGGCTTAGAAGAAGTGGAATCATTTAAATTAGAAGACAAAGCATGTTGTTTTCCCAACTGACAAGAAATACAGTCAAATAACTGATCATGAACAGACCCAAGATAGCCACTAGATGCGAGACTACGGATACGAGATAAAGAAGCATGACCTAGTCTAGAATGCCATAATTCTAAAGATGAGGACCCTCTAGAGGAATTAGATGAGGGGTTTCTTGTGGGCGCTACAACATTCACAGAGGTAGGAAGATGTAATGAAGTTAACTCAAACAGACGACCAACTTTACGCCCTGTCCCAATCTGCTGACCAGTATGAGAATCTTTTATCACGCAACCATGTTTAGAAAAATGTAAATCAAGACCAAGATCACAAAGTTGCCCAACAGATAATAAATTAAAGGATAAATCAGGAGCATGATATGTATCGGGAACAGTGAGTTTGGGTGTGGCAATGGATCCAACATGACTAATTTTTAAAGTGGATCCATTAGCAATACGAATATTAGAAGGTTGAGAGACAGGTTTCATATTGGTAAATATCGAGGAATCTGATGACATGTGATTAAAACAACCAGAGTCTATATGCCAAGAGCCGTTACCTGAAGTTGCAGACAGAACAGAGGGAGATGCAGATTCACGACGAGAGATAACCTGGTTAATCAAAGCCTCTAAATCAATCGTGGAGATAGAAGATGAAGCTTCAGAACTTCTAGGATAAATAGATGTCGGATTGTGGCTGTAAGAAGATGATGTAGCATAAGAATGCTGCTGTGAATAAGAGTTATTCCCGGTAGAGGAATTGTGAGAAAGCTCAACTCGCCAGCCATACTTCCCATCAAGCAAACGAATAGCATCCAATGCATCCCTTTTGTTATCGAAGTCAATAAATGCATAACCAGGTGGCCTCCGAGCAACCCATATATTGTGTAGAATCCCAAAGACACGGAACTCTATTTCAAGATCCTTCTCGGTAACACGAGGATCCAAATTACCCACATAAACCCGAGCCATATATATATATATAATTTTAATTTTTTTTTAATATTTTATAACTTGAGAAAAAAAAAACTAAATCAACTATACAGATGGAATGGATTCTGTAATCAGGAAGTGCAGATTACCAGCAACATTGCTCAATAGTATGAATGAATTATTTCAGTGCTAAAAATCAACTAATGAGAACCAAACCAAAAACATCAAAGTCACTCACCAGCATCAAGCCAAGTCGATTATCCCTTTGTGTTCGAAGATGAAGAACCAATTAGGAAAGATAAAATGAGTTGGCTGCTTTTGATTCAAAATGAAACGGAACCTAGGCTGCTTTTGATGCCTGTCCGAGCTCGGCATTGCCTGGGCCGGGAATTCAGGCGACGGCGGAAGGTGATAGCTGCAAAGGGAACGGCGACCAAGCCTTGGCACAAAGAGAATGGCCAAGATGAGGGTGAAGACCTAGATCCGCTTGGTGAGCAGACCACGACGAAATTTGGGGCGATTTCCCAACGAAGTTGGGAAGTATCGATGACCTTGGTGAAGTCGATGTCCTCGCAACCAGATCCGACGACGATGGTGAGCAGAGGCGTGATGACGAAGAGCTCGTGGCGGATTCCAGATCTAGATCTGATCTAGAGAGAGCTTCACTGAGTGGCTGGCTGCGCCGTACGGCGATGATGTCGCGGTGGCCGTAGTGATGTACGGCTGGTAGTGGCAGTGGCGTGGTCGACAACAGCTATAGAGGCTGCGGTGATGTCGGTGGCGGAAGTTCTTTACGTTGAATCTCAAGAACCTCGCTGTGATACCATGATAATTGTATTGAATTGTATATTGAAATAATAAAAAGTGTTCATAAACCTATACATGAGTCCTCTATTTATAGGATGATTACAACGATCATATTACAACGGTTATATTTACAACGGTCATATTCCTATATTCTAACAGTTAGGTCGTAAGCAAGCAGCAAGATACGAACACGAACACAAGATTGAACCGATCTGAACACGATGACGTCAAATCACGTACTTTCTTTGTTCATTAAACTAAACACCTCATGCGTTTTCATTCTAATTAAAGACACAGGACATCTTCTTCTCTACTAATATCACAGGACGTTTTTTTTAATGGCATTTTGCGTCTCCTTTCTCTATATATTTTTTTAAAAAATCTATTTTAATATTTAATTTATTTATAATAAATTTATTTATAAAAAGACCTAAAAATGTCACACTCCAATAACTCGCATCCAACAATTATGCGCTGGGACGCCTACAAATGCAAGTCTTCAGAAGATTCCAGAAACATTTTGACTGTTTGCATCAAGTGTAGAATTCATTGTACATTCATGAAATCACACATTATTCAAATAAAAAGAAAGTTGAAAACCAGGAAAACCTCATACACTACCGGTAAAGTTGCACGAGCAAATCCAATAAGAAATTATATATAATATTATAAATATATTTTAACATCAAATTAAAAAAATAGAAATGCCTGTCACCTGGTATCTTGCTGCCAGGACTGTGTCCGTCTGTTTTAATCTCAACGAATTTTATATTTTCTTGAATACGATGCTCAACTTACAACAACTGTTTTTAATCATCGGATATTTTTAAAAGAAAAAAATAAGAAAAAAAACCTAAGCTTTTGTCTTTACCTAATCCAGCTAAAGTAATAGGAATCAGACCTAGGACAATTCCAAATAGAAAAACTTCAATCATTTCAATTTGTTAAAAAAAAAGAGAAAGATAATATTGATTATTGTAACATCATTAGAAGATAAACAATTGTTTAGATAATTTAATTTCATCATGACATAAAATTCATAAATACTTTAGATTTTTTATATGATTTAAAAAAGATATATGTAATTATCAATATTTTTTTATATAAATAATTTTATAATAAACCTATAAACCAGATTAAGAACTTGTTCAGTATAACAAAACTTTGTGTTCAACGACCAGCATCATGGACTCTAACAACCACGAATTCATAACGCATTTCACATTTCCTATAAATACCAAATTTCATTCCCACAAACAGGTTATCAGCTTTAAGCAAAAACTCCACAACACAACTTCATCATCAAAAGCTTGAAAAAATTTAGCTCATCACAAAAAAGTAATTTTGGATAGTTTTGCTCATCAAGTGATCATCATAAACTTGTGATTGATCATGGATCAACTGAAGCCGACGGCGGTGAACTCGTCCCCTGTAACGCCCCTTACGTTGCTGGAGCGAGCAGCCACCGTCTACGGCGACTGCCCCTCGATCACCTACAACTCGACCACGTACACCTGGTCTCAAACCCGCCGTCGCTGCCTCCAGGCAGCATCCGCCATCTCGTCCCTTGGCATAGGCCGCGGCCAGGTTGTGTCCATCGTAGCCCCCAACATCCCCGCCATATATGAATCACATTACGCTGTCCCCATGGCCGGAGCTGTCCTCAACACCATCAACACTCGCCTGGACGCGGCCACTGTCTCTGTGCTACTTCGCCATGCTGAATCACGGCTCGTCTTGGTCGATCACCAGTCCAGGAAACTCGTCCTTGACGCTCTTTCTCTTTTCCCGCCAACCTCCCCCAAGCCACTTCTAGTCCTGATCACCGAAGAGGGTGTTTATGACAAGGTTGATCTCGGCCCGTTCATCGATGATTATGAGAGCTTGCTGTCAAAAGGGAACCCCAAGTTCGAATGGATCCGACCAAATAGCGAGTGGGATCCGATAGTGCTAAACTACACCTCCGGCACCACCTCAGCGCCAAAAGGGGTGGTTCACTGCCACCGCGGCACCTACCTCATGGCCATGGACACGATCAACGACTGGCCTCTCCCCAAGCAGGCCGTCTACCTATGGACTCTCCCCATGTTCCATTCCAACGGGTGGAGCTTCTCGTGGGCCACGGCGGCGGTAGGAGCCACCAACATCTGTATCCGTAAACCGGACCCAGCCACCGTTTTTTCCGCCATTGAACGACACCGCGTCACCCACATGTGCGGGGCTCCAGTCATCCTAAATATGCTCTCCGGCACCCCCAACGCCAAGCCTCTTACAGACAAGGTCCACATCCTCACGGCCGGGGCACCACCACCGGCTCCGATCCTTCTCCGGACCCAGTCCCTAGGGTTCTCCGTCAGCCACGGATACGGACTGACGGAGACAGGTGGGGTGGTGGTATCCTGCACCTGGAAGAAGGACTGGAACAGGCTGCCAGCAACGGAGCAGGCGAGGCTGAAGGCACGGCAAGGGGTTCGCACCCCGGGTCTGACTGCAGTGGACGTGATCGATCTCATGACGAAGAAAAGCGTAAAACACGATGGAGTAACCCGAGGAGAGATAGTGATGCGAGGAGGTTCCATCATGCTAGGATACTTGAAGGATCCCGAAGCGACTGCCAAGAACATGGAGGGCGGATGGTTTAAAACAGGAGACGTAGGCGTGATACACCCTGACGGGTACTTGGAGATCAAGGACAGGTTGAAGGACGTGATCATAAGCGGAGGCGAGAACATAAACAGCATCGAGGTGGAGGCGGTTCTGTACACGAACAAGGTGGTGAACGAGGCGGCGGTGGTGGCGAAGCCGGACGAGTTCTGGGGCGAGACGCCTATAGCTTTCGTGAGCTTGAAGGAAGGAGTGGAGGAGAAGCCCACGGAGAAGGAGGTGGTTGAGTATTGCAGACAGAGGCTGCCGCATTACATGGCGCCGAAGACGGTGTTGTTCAGGGACGAGCTGCCCAAGACGTCGACAGGGAAGATCCAGAAGTACCTGTTGAGGGAGATGGCCGTGGCTATGGGACCTACGCAAATAACACCTGTGTTCTCCTCCTAGAATTGATTTTACTGACTGTAATTTCATTATCAGGAGTGTAAATCGCGAAGAGGAAAATCAAAGGGATGACAGATTATATATGCATGCAATAGGTCCAGTGCAAACTTGAATTCACGACAACGAGCATTCGTGACAGAAAAAAGTGTCAGATTATAATAAAAATATGGTTCTAGTTGAAATAATATTAATGAAGGTCAAATTGCACTAGAGCACAAGGAAGCACCAGCAGGACAATAGCAATAAAATCTACAAGGAAAGCTGGCACATCGCAGATAGACCAAAGATATATGACGAAGTCAAAAGAAATACATGTATTCAGAAGATTGATGGACGAGTTTAATCTCGAATACAACGATTTCCTGAAAATGATCTGCATTGATGACGGAAAAGAGTTGATGCAGGGAAGAAGTTTTCCAAATTAGAAAGTAAAAGGGATCGAGTTTAATGGCACATTGAAAAGATGCAGCAAAGGAAACCTGAAAGTAATAGCTACGGGTCTGGTGTGCACTCCTATCGCTCTAGCGGATCGATGTTGATGATGAGTGGAATCAAATGGAATGTTACATATAAGGAACGCAAGATGAGAGTTGCAAGAATTAGAAAGTTAGGACCCTGTGTACTGAAGGGCATGAATCAAAAGAAAAAGATTGAGAATGAGATCGATCAACTTTAAACTAAAAGATTCAGAAGTATAATCATGACATAGCTTTTTGGAATAATATGATTTCCTTTGAGTCAAGGTAGATTGGGGTTTGAGATAATCGGAGAACCTTGCTAAAACAAAGCTGCTTATACTAGCAAGGACCTTGCTAAAAAATTGAAGGATAGAATGATGCTCATAGCAGAAATTAGAAGCAATATTCCATCGGAGTAGGCGAGGAATCTTACTAGCACAACAACAGGGAAACAAAAATTTACCTGTGAAACAGACGTGTGCGTTCCTGGATACGCCCTTGCTAATATCTGCAAGACGTTTCCTACTGGAGTTCCACATAAAAGAAAATCCTACATGTGCATGAAAGAAAACAGAAAATACAAGTTCATAAGAGAAAGGATTATGCAAATTATTGCAAAAAAAGACGATACCATTGCAGTTTATACATGAAGTAAAGATATGCAAAGCTTATTTGTAGGACGCACTATCTGTTGAGTAGTAGATGGTGATCTATCTGACATAGCGAGCAAGTCGACCATCACATAAACCATGAGAAATGGCGCGTTAAATCTATACATGAATGCAAGGATGCAAATTTTAGGTGGGAGCCCAAACAGCGGTAGTTTTTAGATATAGATCAAGACAAATATGGAACTAAAATAGGTTCAGACACTCTATATAGACCAAAGAGTAAGATGCTACAATTATTCACATAAATCAATTGAAGTAAACAACAAAAAACCAGTATTTTAATCATCTCATGAGTTCCTCTAAACATTTGCTAGATTCATTCACAAACAAACTCTGAATATAAGTTGAGATGCATAGTCAAGTAGAAGCAAAGAAAAAGGAGAAAGAATGAAAGAAATCGAGGAGAAGGCATACAAGGAAGAAGACCTGGAGAGGAAGCAGTGTCTTCAGTGGCATCTCGAGGTGGCAGGATGGCGAACTTTTGACAGCGTTTAGTCCTCACTCCGTCATCCCTCTTCCGTTATTCTGCAATCATCTGCTGCTGGAAGACCATATTTACTGGAATAATAGAGAAAGGAGCGGCAAGATATTCTTTCGCCCCAGGGACAGTGGCGTGCTGCCTCTCATCCTACATGTAACTTCACTGTAACATTGTTCAATTAAATTTTATCCAACGAAACACTGAAACAGGATCCAAATGAAGGTGAAAGAAGAAAACATCACATGATCAATGGCAAGCGGGAAGTGAGAGGTGATGATAGTTTACATCACATCTCAAACTACATATACTGATCCGAACACCACACTCACATCGTCCCAGAGTTGCATACACATCTAAACATGCACCTAAAGCGACACAGATGACATGGATTTCATTCTATCAGTAATGAAGTCAAGTGCAAATAGCTAGCTTGATATGTAAAAAAGGTCTTTAATTCAGACTAACAAAAAGGGTTCCCTTTCAGATAAAATATGTCACCATTCACAAATTTACAATTGAGTATTCTAGCTTGACAGTATACCGATTAAAGTAATTATTACACAAGAAGCCTATAAAAGAAGATAAATCTACAGCAGTCATGGCCTGAAATCATAAAACAAAGATCCCAAACCTATGTTAGAGTCAAGCTTGCACCTCAGCATTCAACAGCTTTTAGTGCAAGCAATGGTTTCCCAAATTCTACAGAGAGCCAAGATAAAGGTCAAAGAACACCCTATACTATTCACAAACCAGTTGGACTTTATCTTATCTGTCGCACGGATGAGGCAAGTACCTCCCTTCCCTTCGCTCATTCCCTGTTCTGATTGAACTTGAATTTCCTCCTTCGTGCTCATTTTGAATCTACCTTGAAAATGACAAATAGATGAGCTTAAGCAACCAGTATGTTTCATATTGTAATAGTCTTCGTCTATTTGTGACCTTGGCTGGAGTAGCAAATGAACTCGAACCGTGGTTGATGGAAGAACTTGGTGAAACCGGGTCTCTGCTACTCCTTGTGTGGAGACACGTGAGCCCTGATTCACTTCAACTTTCTGAAGCACATCAAAACTTGAAGAACAAGGAAAACCACTGTCAACACCATTGTCGCCACACCGTTCGGAGTTTTTGCTCGGGTCATCCATCAAGAATCGAAGGTGGAAATCATCAGCCTTTATGTCATCCAGGTAGCTCATGTATATCTCATGCCCACCTCTCCTGCACAAAGGAAAAACAATACAAGTTCAATGAAACTGGCGTGCTATACAACTGAAGGCCATCCCTTGTATCAGATGATGATGATGATGAGATGGAGAAGAATGATGAAGAGGTGAAGAAGAAACAGGCGGTTGGGTGTAATGTTGGGTGGGAGGATGTGCCCCCACGCGAAAATATCTCGTTTTTTCTCACGATGTATGTTCAGTTTATTATTTGTCTATGTCTCGTAATATTATTTTATCAATAATTATTATATCGATATAATTATCTTATGAATAATGATATTACTTCCCATGTAATAATTAATTACTTATGAGATTACAATTGCTAACACTAACGAGTAATGTTTATAACGTTATAACTTCATTCATTCGTAATATTTATCGACGCGATTATTTAATTATCCCAAATATTTTATTATTAATAATCAAATATTGCTTAGGTAAAATCTAACCCCTAAGTATTTTAAATTTCATAACATTATATACTTCTCGCCCTCTTTATACGGGTCATATAACATCTTTTGTTCACGTTGTATTTATATATGTATTGTACGTGTATTATATATTTAGTTTTAATTCTCAAAATTTTTGAATATTACAAAGTGAGTATATATTATCCTAACAAATTGAATTCAATATAATTTTCTTTGATCTTTTCTTGTTTTTCTTTTCCCAGGTTTATTATATGATAAATTTTTAAAAATATCATTTCAAAAATTTATTTTCAAACAGATATCATTCATTTAATTTAATTGCCACGAGATATATTTTCATTCCACCTCAGGCCATCCCTAACCCCTTTCCCCCTCCTACCACTCTTCTCCTCCACTTCTCTTCCCAGCTTCATTGATCTCATTCTCACCTCATTGTTGAAGATTGATTCTCACACCACAAGAATCTTTCTGTTCTTCGCAGCTCAAACACCGGCGAGCTTCCCATCACCGGTCAGCTTCGCCTTCTTTCCATCCCATCGAGATATCTCCGTCTCCATTGTCGATTCCTCGATTTTCAGAGTTCGAAGATGAGAAGCGGAGGGAGCCAACTTTCCAGATCTGGAATTATACCTTTCATAGCAAGTTTCCAGATCTAGCTGAGATGATTTCCATTCGAAGATCCAGATCTGGAAATAACATCACCATAATCAATCTCCGGCCAGTACCCAATTCGTTCTGTTTGAAGAATCGAAAAGGAAAGTCGCCATCTTACTCAAGGTCAAGATTAGGTCAAGATCTCATGCCACCATCATTTTGAAGACATGTCTAAGTAGACCTCTTAGCTTTTTCAAAACACGTCTAAACGCGGCCTCTGAGTTTTCATCATCGCGCAGTTTGAAGACATGCCTAAGTAAACCTCTGAGCTTTTTCAAGACACGTCTAAACGCGGCCTCTGAGCTTCCATCACCGTGCAGTTTGAAGACACGCCCGAGTAGACCTCTGAGCTTTTTCAAGACACGTCTAAATGCGGCCTCTGAGCTTCCATCATTCCTCTCTGAGATCCTGTCACCTCAACCAATGTCAGTCAAGACCCAGCAGCAAGCATCGGCACGAGTCTAAAATTAAGATTCATCCTTTACACAAACTCAAATTTGTATTTTTCAGAACCATTTTGAGTTTGAGGGGGATGTTAGAATATATTATTATTATATTAGTAATATAGTCGTTGGAATATGACCGTTGTAAAAACATATTCCGTAGCATATTCTCGATCATAAGTCCTATAATTATAGGACTCTTGTAATCAATTATATATACAACTATTATAAAGATGTAGTTTTTAACATGCATCAAGTGTAGAATTCATTGTACATTCATGAAATCACACATTATTCAAATAAAAAGAAAGTTGAAAACTAGGAACACCTCAAACACTACCGATAAAGTTGCACGAGCAAATCCAATAAGAAATTATATATAATATTATAATTATATTTTAACATCAAATAAAAAAATAGAATTTCAAGAATTAAAATTGATATCAAAATAGAATTAAGATAAAATTTCAAATTTAATATCAAATATAAATATAATTATCACATCAATATTTTAATTATTTTTAATTATTTATGTTTAAATTAAATTAATTTATTAATTAATATATTGAGTTTGAATCGATTCATTTTACTTCAAAGAATAACTCAAATATTAAAATAATAATTATATAATTAATATAAAAAAACCTATTTTATTTTCTGGTTGCTCTAAGAAATCTACGTTAACACCTCAACTTCAGCGGCCAACCCGGTGTGGTGCACTGCCTCGCTGCTGCATTTCTCTTCCTCGTGTTCTTCACACACTGCCACTGCTCTCTCATCCTCAAAACAGACAACACCAAGCAGCAGCGACTCCTCCCACCACCGCATTGCCCTCACCTTCTCCCTCTCTCTTGGCGGAGGCGTCGATGCGGTGATGGCACCGAGCGACAACACTCGCCGATCGACAATCCAAAGGTAACTAACCAACCAACTAACTGCACTCTCACATGGCGGATTCCTCGATTATCCATGTATCTTTATCGACATAGATTCTTGGATCCGTACCAAATCCTCTACATTTCAGTGATTTTGTTCGCAAAAATCGTGTCTTGAATCGCCGATTTGAGCTTGTTATCGTTCATAGAGTTGCGGTTTGGTTGTTGGTGTTGTTGTCGTTTGGGAACTCTGGTTTACATTGCGTGATGGTGCCAGGGTTTTTAATCCTTCGTTGTTGATTGTGATTCGTGTGTGGAGCGCTTGTGGTTGTTGTGAATCTAATTTGGTTGAAGAAATGAGGAGTCATGTTTGCTGTGTCTGGTGATGTTTTGGTTTTGAGTTTGATCGAAGTTGTTTGCTGTGGTGATTGTTATTGTGTCGCAGGTTTGGTCAGTTAGGGCCTTGTGTAGGAGGAGTGATGTGGTGCATTTGCTGTAGCCTGTTGTGAATGGGAAATCAATTAGTTGTTCTAGGTGGTCGAAGATTGGAGAATGTGTGGCCATGTTGTTTAGGATTGGTATGGTTTTGTGTGAGAGAGAGATATTTGAGCACTGTACTAGTTGATTCATCCTTGGAAAAAAAAGCAACGTTCTTTGAAACATGACTCATGAATTCAGGTCCAAGGTTCTGTATCGTTTCTCGTTTGCTCAGACTGATCTTCATGGTACATGAAGAGAAATAACTTAACTGGCAGGTGAGTCTTTGAGTTTGGGGGTTACAAGAGTCAACTCACTGTCTGATGGAAACACTTGGATGGTTTAGGCAAGGACCTAAATTGAACTGAGAAGCTGTAAATTTGCTCATAGAATTCTCTGGATTAATCTTGTGCATCCTTTGGTTGAGTGAGTGTGTAGCTTCAACATTGGAAACAGCAAAACTTAAAACAATGGGTGAGGAAAACTTGCATCTTGAATTAAGAATAAGTGACTTTTGGTGTTGGAAACGTCTAATGCTTTTCCCTTGTGCAGGATTTTCTTCAATTGAGCCAAAGCTTTAGGACTTGATAGTAGCTGGTGAACCAAACTTGTGTTTTGCTCCCATGTTGCCGGTCCTGTAGTTGTTGATATCTAGCTGCTGGTGGTGCATGGGTTATCAATGTCCCATCTCATTTTAAATCTCAGGGTTTCTGTTTGACTAGCTGCTTGTGGAAAATCTGATTCATTATCTATCGTGCCCGGTTCTGTGCCTGTGTGTATATGATTTTTTTCCATTGTTATTTGGGGGTGAGATGGAAGCAGGATCTTGCCAAAGTATTGAGGTTATTGCTATTGTTAGTATCTGTGATGTACTCCAAATGAGCAAATGGGCTTATTTGACCTACAGATAATGAAAATTGACACTTGTGGCTGCAGCTGATATTTCTTCTTTATATATGTTTAGATTATTTCCGAAATGGCATTTTCTTGAAATCATTCGGTTTGGATTTGTACATAGATGATATGTCTGATACCTTTGTCATCGAGGTTCCCCATACAAATAGATTGCTTGTGGTGGCCAATGCAGGAATGGCAGAAAATGTGTCGCAAATGGATTGCCATCCATGGATCAGAAGATATCGTCTACTAAGAGCAGGTCATCTAATAATCATAATTCTAAAAGACGCCTGACTTCGGTGGGTTTTTTTAGAAAAGGGCCATGGTCAGCTGCCGAAGATTCTATTTTGGAGGATTATGTGAGTAAACACGGAGAAGGTAATTGGAGTGAGATTTCCAGGAAGACAAAATTGTCACGCTGTGGGAAGAGCTGCCGCCTGCGCTGGGTCAATCACCTCAGTCCAAAGTTAAAGAAAGGGCCTTTGAGTGCAGAGGAAATAAGTATTGTTTTAAAACTCCATGCTGTGTTGGGGAACAGATGGTCTCAAATAGCTGCTTATGTAAGTTTTCTGGACAATGCATCATTTGTTGCCAGTGTTAAAAAACTTAAAATGATAATTTCCTGCTGTTATTGTTATGATATTTTACTTATTTTTCTTTAATATAACATAATTCAGGTTCTACTTGATACTAGATGCCTTTACAAACCACTAGAGTGATGATGCTCAGATTGTGCTTTATTTTTTCTTGTGAGCTGTGATGTCAGTTTTTACACATAACTATGTAGTAACGCATCTCTTTTTATCAGTTGCCTGGTCGTACAGATAATGAGATAAAGAATTTCTGGAATACGCGTTTCAAGAATGGTTGTTGCAGGGCTCGCCAGCGAAAACAGTTTCCAGAAGTATGCTGTCAAGTGAACTATGAAACCACTGGGCCTAACTATTTGGATGGCTTAATAGGCGAAGAAGAGAACCAAGACGTATTGCAAGCTTCAGATTGCGAGATAGCTGACATTGCAGTCAGTGGTCTCATGTCGCAAGATAGGAGTTTATCTCATGAAATTGAATTGCCTGATTTACCTGCAATTGGCTCAGAGTTTAATGTTACTTCATGGGCATGGTATTATAGTCTTGTTAGCACAACATATCAGATTCAGTGTCAGAATGCCCCTGAGCAAGACTACTTTTTTGCTTCCGGAAATGGATTTGCCGAGCCTCACCAGGACCAGAATGGTATTTCCTATGGTTACGCTCCTCACCCAATGGTATCTTTAACCTGTGATGCCTCTGCCTCCTACTTTGAAACCATGAAGATGGAGCTCCCTTCAGTCCAAAATTCTGAGACCAGTTTATCTTTTATGGATACAAGATGTCTCTCTCCCGAATTATTGAACTCGGATGATACTCTCCCTCATTCTTCTTCTGTGGTGGATATCCATTCAGAGACCACAAAGGAGAACACTGGCTTGTCGCATGACATGATTCCTGGCTTAAAGCCTTTAAACCCGTTGATGGACATTTCTCCTGCTAAGAGTTCTGTTTCCTGTGTTCATTCTCCTAGTAACGGGGTACAGATATCTTCACTTTATGTGCACGAGAGTGTAGTCGAGGCAGATTGGGAAGATTGTCTGTCGTCCCCATTAGATCTGTCTACTGCTTCTATTTTCCATGAATGCACCCCAACCAATTACGATGACACTTTTCCTGATAAGGTCCTTGCCTCATATTCTTTTCATGGTAAGAATGTTTCATTTCATTGCCATGCTTCCAATATTTCTGCATATTTACAGACTCTTGTCAATAGCTCAGCTTGACAGAAACCTGTCAATACCTGCACTGTTGTTTCTGCATCACCTCTTAAGTTTATGTAATATCTGATCTGTTATCATTTGAAGGGGTAGGATACAATGTGGCATCAGAGCTGGCGCAGCAAGCATGGTGCACTGGTGAATTGGAAGTTGAAAGTTCATGCTTGATGGATATGTGCAGGCCGCATGACTTGCTTGATGCAAGCTGCACATGTAGGGATCCCATTCCAGCTGAAGATGAAGCTGCCATGGATGCTTTGGTTGGTGCATATCTCGCGGATGATGTGGTAGGTGATTATCCGGTAGAGGCTGCTGGAAGTTCTCTGACGAGTCCTGTCTGGAGATGGACCGAGTGCTTATGCCTGGATTAGTCACTCGTGCCATCAACAAGTCAGTTGAACCAACTCTAACTGTCAACACATTTCTGTTTGGCACGAAGCTTCGTCTGCCACCTCCTTGGTTAATCGGGGCCTACATAATGGTGATCATGGACAAAAAAAGGTTGAAAGAGAAAATTTCTGCGAATTCTCGGCTGTGATATTCTGTTGTATTTTCCTACCGGCTCATTAGCGGGAAAAAACTTGTATGAGTGAATAGAACCATGCAACTGTTGGCACAAGCAAAATCGCAGCAGGGGTGAGTTTAATCGTCCAGCTCCAATTTTGTCAAAATATTGTAGCTGATCTGTCAAAATATTGTAGCTCCAATTCGGAAGATGAAAAGGACCGGACCTGATCAGCTCTTGGGTTATCTGCTGCTACTGGACATGTATTACTCCTCAAAGCCCAAACAAATAGAATTGGGCGGCCCGCAAATTCTGCCGTGGGGGAGACGAAACAAACACACACACACGTTTCTTCAACGCACACTCAAAGAAACTAATTACAAAAAAACCTAGCTGTTCATCTCCCATCTTCTCTGGTCTCTGAAAAACAAGAACGAAAAAAACTCAACGCAAAGATCACAACAATGGCGGACAACAACGACCTCACCATCAACGGCATCGACGACGACTCCGCTGCCATCGACTTCAACCACTCTCCGGCGGCGAAGAAGACCGACGACCTCGATCACCTCCTCGCCAAGATCGGGTCACTAGAGACCAAGAACCACGAATCGAATCGAAGAATCGAACACCTAGAATCCGAGAACGAATCGCTCTCGAAATCGAAACTCAGTCTCTTGAAGTCGAAGGACGACGCGGAGAGGAAGATCGAAGAGCTGGAGTCGGAGATCGAGGCGCTGAGGGAGAAGATCGAGGTAATAAAGAAGGAGGAACTGGAGAGGGCGGAAGAGGAGAGGAAGGCGGTGGATTCGATCGTGAAGAGGGTGAGGGAACTGGAATCCGAGGTGGTGAGGCTGCAGCACGATCTGGCGGCGGCGGAGAAGGCGGCGGAGGAGGCGGAGAGGCTGAGAGGAGAGGTGGAGAAGTTGAGGGGAGAGAAGGGGAGGATGGAGGAGGAGGTGAGGAGGGTTAGGGTTTTGGAGAAGGAGAAGGAGGAGTTGACTCACGAGGTGAATGGATTGGTCGAGAAGTGGGGGAAGCTGTCGGTGAAATCGGAGGAGTCCGTGGCTCAGGTTGATGAGTTGATGAAGAAGGTGATGCTCCCCGAGGGGGAGGAGGAGAATAAGGGTTTCAAGATTCCGTTGCCTGTCGTCGGGGCTGTGTCGGGGGTGGTTATCGTCGCAGGGTTGGGCGTTGCTTGTATGAAGTACAGAAGAAGCGCTTGAAATATTGGAGATTAGGAGGGTTGTGATATGGTTTCTTGGTTGTTCTGGTAGTTGGTTATATTTTGATTTGTCATGTTGTCTGTCTGTTTAGTTTTGGAAGAAGTTGGCAATGGAATCGCAGTTTTGTAGTCTTTGATGATGCTTGGCGTTATATCCTTTCTTCATGACTGGTATTGCTTGAGATAGAACATAATCTTGCAGGTTGGATCGATGCCATTGGTTGACGATCGGAGTTAGTTGTTCGAATAGATATACATTTGTTTGATGTTGGTTCGTGTACCTTTTTTGGTTTATGGTGAAGCTGCTGGCTATCTTTTCTGGTACTTCAGCAGTTATAGTTCTATATGCATTTACTGGATCGACATATGGTGAAATTGTTGCCTGTTTGATGTAGGTTTAATCTGTGTGATTGGAAGTCCGGAATCATATTGCTGTTTCTTGTTCTGTTCTGTATCAGGAGAGTGTTTCTCCATTGAAGTGCTAGGGAATAGTATGAAACAGGGTCGAGGAAAGGCAAAGCTGAGAAGTGAAGAAATGTGAAAGGTTATTCTCAGAGTAGTAACTAGAGAAGTTATTAGTAGGGGTGCTTGTTCTTGCTTTTTTTTTTTTCTGTTATTTGCTCCATTCCTGCCAACTATTTGAATGGAACAGTCAGAAGTGTCCCACTAATAGTCTTATCTTGGTTCTTCGGTTCTGATGGTGAGTTTTTCTTTGCCTTTTTACGCCGTGTGAAGAGTTTCAATCTTCGCATCCATTATCTTAGTATCCAGCAGACTCTTGACCTTAAATTTTCTTGAGTTTAGTTGGCTGTAAATCGGAAGAGTGATTAGGCACAAGCTTCATCTGTGATCATGCTTTTCCTGTTACCTTAATCTTTGTGTCCATTGGCACGTCTGCTAATCCTAGATCTCTTCCTAGGAGAGCTAACCAATCTGCAGAGTAAGCATATACGAGTGAATAACCATGATTTCCCTCTTTTTAGGTGATCTGAGATTCCGTATTTCTCAGCTTTTCCTTGGGTTGTGACTTAGTGCACAGCCTGCATAGGCACGAGTATCTGCTCTTAGTGAACTAGTGAACCTCATTGGTCTCACACTGAAGAAACTTGTACTGATGATATGGATGGATAATGAAGAGTATCCGATTCGTTGGTCATATGGGGGCTAAGTTCGATTGCGAGGTCTTCAAAGAGATTAGGCAGTTGTGGTTGGCTATTTATTGCCTGTGCCTATCCAGTCCAGTGTCCACCTGTAGAGAGTACACTATGTGTGGTTATGCTGTCGATTTCAAAACCTTTGGACAGCTTCACTCACAGGTGGGAACTTATCATGGATTCTGTTTTGCTGGGTTGTTGTTTCTTTGATGAATGTCTTCTTCGTTGGGGAGATCTCGTGGCCTTGCCACGAACACTGGATGCATGAGAAAATGCCTACAGCATAGCCCACAGTCCACACAGGCACGATCCGAGTTGAGCCGCAGGTACGTGTGTCTTTGGATAATGTCTAGGTCTTCTCCCTTTCATAAATAGGATATTCTTTATATGAATTTCAATAAAGGTAGGATTTATTTTTTCATTCCAATAACATTACACACCACCAACTTTAGATAATAATATTACATCAATTCGAAATCAATTATTAAAAATTAAACATACATAAAATACGGTCTAGATTTCCCACAATGTTATCTTCTGCTGTTCCCTGTGGCTGTGAGTGAACGGTTGAAATCATCCTCTCAAGCTCTAGAATTCGAAGAAAACACACATACCGCATGGTTGGAGTTGTCGGGGGAGGCTTTGTTGCATCACAGGCGGCTATCAAAAGGCACAAACTCTATAAGGTTTTCCTTATTCCTTACTGCCCCCGCGAAGCTAGATACTCAACTTATAAATTACAAAGAATTTACCAGGACAAACTACCAGCAGCGCTTATGATATTCCTGCACCGATCATTCCATGTCTCCTTGTTTGAATGCAGAGACTGATATTCCACAACACAGTACAAACAGGGATAACAGAAATTATCTTAATGCATTACCAGGCCAGAACTTGGAAGCAAAACTGAGAGTCAAGAGTCCGGTATAGAGGTCTCCTCAAACCTCAAAACAGACGGCATGTTCATAATCATAAACAGTACCCAGTTGAAACTGCACGAAAAAAGAAAAAAATCACCCGATCCGCAACCCATTGGGAACACATAACTTAGAAGACACTAACATAACAATTCCTAAACCCTCATAGAAATAAACCAGATAGGTAAGGTCCTCTCATCAGTTGGTTAGCTCCATGATGGCGGAGACAATGTCTCCATCCACCGCCTTGAGTGCTTTCACTGCCTTAGACCTAGACACTCCTGCCTGGGTCATAACCAACTCGGTGTCCTTGGGTTCCACTCCGGTCTCATCAACTTCCTCATCATCGTCCTGAGCCAGGGCAGATGATTCTGGCTTTGAGATCACATGGCTTAGATCAGGGGCCTTGAATTGGTCCACAGCTTGGGTTTGAAGCTGTGAGCTCAAATCTTCAATCTTCGGCTCACCAAATATAACATATGTATCTGATGTAGGACTCTTGAAAACGTCGGGCTTTGAGATTACAAACAAAATCTGAAAGAGACGCGCCAGTTATACAAAAATGATTAAAAATGAATTGTCAGTACAAGTAGCACGGCAACAAACATGAGAGCCTAACATTCTTGCTCTTCTTCACTGTGACCCGACTGACTCAGTAATAGGCTTCATGTCAAGTTTCAGCATAGCCTTGCGACTTTTCTTTTCACTTCTGCTCTGTTTTGACCGACCACTACCATCACCATGTTCTCCCCCTGCAAAGAAATATAACATTGCATCATCCACTACCGTTGCAACCAAATAATGGAATAACCTAACATGAATAGATTGATGAATACAACGATTAGATATCCAACATTTCATGTCTCTAAATACCAAAGGAACAAAGGAAAGAAGGAAGACGCATGCAACCAGCAACCAAGAAAAGCAGATGAATGCAACACGCAACCAAGATTACATGCTTGTTATTAGTATTTGTTTATGGGAAAAATTTATATCCCTGGAATGGTACATAAATTTGGAAGTAACTCCAGAAGGCGTAACACATACATCCAGAGCATGCTTTATTTCCAGTTTATATGAGACAGTAAAGCAAGGATTTGACAATGCCAAGGATTATCACATTATTCATCAGTCAAAACATTAAAAATATGAACTCAAAAATATATGTCAAATAGGATGAGCACCAGAGTGATTAGTGAAAACATAATTTTCTAATCCTAGCCATCGGGATTCTTCTTTTGTTTCTGTACATCATACCTTCAGCACCATCCTCATCCTTGTTATCATCGTCATTGTCGTCATCATCTTCATCCTCATCGTTCTCATCTTCTAGAAGAGGTTCATCCTGCAACACATTGGAATGGCAGTCAAGAAATGCATGGTTGACATCGATAATGGCAAGGATCCAATCGAATAAAAGGCAAAAAAAATTCCTAGTGGCATTGCAAAACGCAAAAGAGAACATCATATATACACGTGAATAGATTGAGTTTGCAAGTCACGGAATCAAATTCAACTCCTTGTTCCAAAAACATTTTGACCAAAGAAATTATTAAACAGGAAATTAAGATTTCATTGTGTAAGAAATTTCCACACATGCAAATAGAAGCTTAGATCGATATAAGCTGTACATTTATGTTAACCTATGCTTCTATTATGTAAACAGCCTTAATCATGCCACTGCCTACAACAATGACTACCATATAAAAATTTCAAAAAATAAAATAAAAATAAACCGTCATTGCTTTGATGGACTAGAATAAAATCTGGATGATTTAAGAGCCTCAGCACAAATTCACTAGTTTGAACATCAAGAAACCTGTGTGTTATGTAAATTTACCGAATTGAGTGAACGACTTCAATAACAATGTGCGAAAGAGAAAAGAGGGTTCTGTGGCAGCCATGATTCTTGTATAGGATGGGGTGTTTAAGCACACAATGGGTGCATCAAAGACGTGAACATTGATATGAACTCAGGCACCGGATGATCCAAACTGAATGATGAAGAATGCTATCGGGAGAATGTGGCAGTACACTCGACACACATAATCCATCTTGCCTGGATGATCATATCCCTATCTTTTGTTACTTCTAGAAAATGAGATTTCGCAGTCCAGATAGCATCGAATCCGGATCATGTGTTCATTTTGTATCAGATAGCCTTAACTACCTCTTCCTTCCCTTCCTTGTTGATGCCCCCGAATGTGAAGCAATCAATCTTGATCCTGCTCACAAACATCTTGCGAAGGTAGTTTAGTGCCTCCTTCACATGCCCAATCTGCGAAAAACCTGATATCATGGCATTCCACGAGGCAAGGTTCTTATTCTGCAATTTACTGAACAACTGAACGGCAACATCAACATTCTTGCATTTGCTGTACATGGAAATCAAAGAGTTGATAACCTGAACATCTGATCCTAGATCCATTTGATCTAACAATTCATGAATGAATTTTCCTGACTCGAGATCGCTACAATCATCGCAGTGTTAGGATTCGGGGGAGAGCCCAAGGGAGAAACCACGTCCCAACTGGACCTGAGTAGAATACACATATGAACTGGACTCAACTGTTAACCCAAAAGCCTAAACTGATGGGTTATGGGTTCCTCATATATATATTCTACTCTTTCTGTTTCTCCATGGTCGATGTGGGTAAACCTGCTCACACATATCCTCAACACGCAAGCATTCAACACTTCTATGACGGTAACATTTGTTGGCTCAACCCCTTCATCCTACATTCTCCTGAAAAGCTTCAGTGCTTCCTCAGGATCCCCATTTTGAACATACCCATCGATCATACAGTTCCAAGTAATCATTGTCCTCTTGCCATCCAAACCATCAAAGATCGACCTCGCGATCTCAGCTGCCCCAAATTTCGAATACATATCCATCAGCGCAGTCGAAACATTCAGGAAAGAATCAAATCCCGTCCTCATGGCATACCCATGAACAGACTTCCCAAGCACCACGGAACATATATCCGCACAGGCAAGCAAAATGGACACAACTGTGATCCAGTCAGGCCTCTTTCTTTCCTCCTGCATCCTGATCATCAACTCCAACGCAACCTTCGCGTACCCATTCTGAGCGTATCCGGGAATGATGGTATTTCAAACGACCGAATCCCTCACAGGCATTCCATCGAACACCTTATATGCATCCTTGACACGCCCACATTTCACATACATATTGACAGCACAGGTCATCACAACCAAACCTAACCCATACCCATTAACAACCAAGCTCCCGTGAATCTCCCTACCCCTCTTCAGCTCATATCCCTCCCCACAAGCCTCCCGTGAATCATACCCGTACATCTCCACCCCAACCCTCTTCATCCTACAAAGAAACTCAAACCCATCATCCAATCTTCCCACTTGAGCATACCCTTTCAGCATAGTGTGATAAAGAACATCCCATTTCTCCTCGATGGAAATGGACTTGAAACCCCGGGAGGCGTCGTCGAGGGAATTGAAGCTGCAGAACAAGGAGACGAGCTTGGTTTGGAAAATGGGGTGGTTGGTAGAATCCGTTCTTGTATATCAAGGGTAGGATTCGGCGGACTTCGGCCGTGGATTGGCATTGTTCGAGGAGAAGGACTGCTTGGCGACGGTAGATGTGATATGGCGGGTAGATTTTGTGAGTGAACTTTGAAGGCGGCGGCAGAGGGAATGATTTTGAGGGCGGCGGCCGCGGCGGAGGAGTAGTGGTCTTTGATGGGGTGTGCAGAGCAGGCGATGGCGGCGGGGGAAGAAGAGGTGACAAGGTGAGAAGACTGAGACTCATGGATGGAGTTATCGGTAGTGGGAAAGAGCCGTTGAGACACATCAGTCTTTGCGAGTTTGATGTGTTCAAAGATTTTTTTATGTGATGCTTGGTTTGCATAGATTTTGATAAAGTAAAAAAATATACTCTCCACCTCGTGTAACAGAGGTATCGAATGAATAAATAAATCATAAAAGTTAGATCTGTTATAAATGATTTATTAGAAGATTAAATAATGTTTTTAATTTAAAATGAAACAAAAAATGGTTTAAATCACATGTTATTATACCGGGTCTAAAAAACAATTCCCACAAGAATCAATAGTAAAAATACATATCGAAATGCATGATTAACAATACAACAATACAATATTATATTTATTATTGGATAAATAAATAGATCGTAGTTGAGTTTATTATTTGGATTAATCTTTTAGGATTGGACTTTTTCCTTGAACTTTAGGCCCAACATTTGATACTTTGGTTAAGAGATCGGTTGATGGGGATGACCTGGGAAAGAACTACCTGATCCTTGATAGTGTACGGGAGAAAAGTCCCTTGCTTTGATGCCGTGGAGAGTTCGGAATAAAAGTCGTATAGAATGGGCATTGTAACCATCCGGGGATCAAAACGAGGAAGGAATATCTGGTGCTTGATAAAGCTCAGAAGAGAAAGATCGTGCCTTGTCCGCGAAGAGTCCAAATTGAAATGGAGTTGTCCGTGGACGTTTGTTCTCAAGGGAGGACAAATGTTACAATATGGGGTTTATCCATATCGATGACGTGGACGTCCTATTTGGTTCGTGAAGGCCCCACAAGAGAATGGTCCTATCTAGTTGGCGAAGAGTTTGGAATAGAGTTATTTGTGTGCGTCCCGTTCTCTAGGGATGACAAATATTACGATGTGGGGTATCCACATCAACCACGCGGGAAATCATAGAGTGATTTACTCCCTTCCCTTGATTACAAATAAAATAAAATATTTTGATTTAATTTATATGTATTGAATTTATGTGGAATTTGATATAAAAAATATTTATTTTTTGTGTTGCAAAGCAAACTACTTGGGCATTAAAACAATGGCCGACAAATGACACTATCTTCGAGTTCGGGGGAGGGGGGGAGTTGATCAATGGCATTATGGTCAGGCAATTGTTTTGGTATGCTAGCTATCTATCCCTGGTAATAGAGTGTACTCTAACGAATCGAATAGGTTTGATATATTTATGTGAAAACGTTATCACAAAAGAAGTGTTTTTTTTTTTTTTGAAATGATCAAAATAAAAAGTATTCATTTAACATAAAACGGAGAGACTATAAGTCAGAGATGTTGTTCCTCTAATGAGATTAATCTTTTTGACATTGAGCTTTCATATTGGATTTTACATCTAACATTTGTTTTTACTTCACACTTTTCAAAGCGCCACATGGCTCATCACTCTCATAAAACTATTAATCTCCAGATTAATTATTGCAATCTCCTCACTCACTAACCAGAGCATTCATATTAGATACAACAAAATAAAAAATCAGTAAAAATGATAAAATAGAATATGTGGATGAGAAAAATAGTGATATGATATTAAAAAAATATGTTGATATTCGTGTAGAAACTATAAAATGAAAAATAATGAATAATACATCTATAAATAGATAATACTATTGTAGTAGACTATATTTTTTATAAGTGTAATGAAATGTAAATGAGATATATGGGGTTATTGAATAGTAAGAAGCGGAGAAATTTTTTTAGAGTATCTCATGTGAATGCCTTAGTCTCTTATATGAGATACTTCATTCGTCCCATAAAAAATATTTTTTTTGTCCCATAAAAAAATAACACTTATTTAAATTGGATGTCTAAAAAAAAAATACAACTCTTTCTTATTTGAAAACTTTTTCTACATAATTATCAAAACATATCTATTTTTTACTTTATATCATACCAAGTTATTCCACCAATTCTTTTCTTTATTTCTTTTTCTCACTCCTTCCTCTCTCAAAATCCAAGAACAAATAATTCTTTATTTATAAATTTAACACACACATAAATTCTCATTCTAAGTCAAACTGTTTTACTTTTCGTGGGATGAAGGGAGTATAACACTTGTCTGACTTGGATGTCCCACAAACAACTACAATATTTCTATATTTGGAATTTTTTTCTACAAAATTGTCTACACTTTCTTACTTTTTACTTTATATTACATCAACTCATCACATAACTTTTTCTCCCTCCCCTTTTTCTCACTCTTATCTCTCACAAAACAAAAAGGATATAAATATCATTACTCATAAAATTCAACACACATATAAATTATCGTGTAAATCAATCTACTGTATTTTTTATTATGAAGTGAAGAAAGTATTACTTTAGTTAGATGGGATAACTTATCCCTTTTTAATAGACAAGTGGGGTATACAGGTTGAAGTATTTTTTTAAAAAGAAAATCCCGAAGGATTTTCCTTGGTCAACCGAATAGCCCGCAAACTCGAAGGACCCTTTAAACCAGCTTTCGCTGATGGATTCACTATCACAAAATAACTCGGGACTCAGCGGGTTTTGATCCCCTGATCTCTCCTCACATTGGAGGAGTTAGGTTAAAATAAGATAAACTTACTTTACAATCCCGTTACAAAATTAAATTGGTTGTTAAGTGATTTAATCAAAGAAAGGGATTGGTTGTTACAAAACATGTCCTAACCTGATTTATTATAAGATTATTTATATAATTCACATTATATAAATAAGAAAATATTATTATTATTTTTCAACAGTAATAAGATTATATTTCATTGCGATGGAGAAAATTAAAAAAAAAAAAAAAAACTCCAGACAAATGGCCATACACGCCCACCACTGATCCTGTTTTTGATTAAGCCATATACATCTAGATCTAAGTAGATCTAAGCCTGCATGGGGACATGCCCGTCGTAGGAAACAAGGTCAAGAAGTAAAGCTAAAATCAAAAGACCAGGATATTATAAGAATTTCACGGCATACAGTACAATCTAACCCATATCACTAGATTGTTCAGCACATCAAAAGAATAGACATGAAAAACAGCCTTCAGCAACGACCACAGTTCTTCAAGGTTCTTATGATCATCGTTTTTGGGTTAGAGGCTTTCTTCTTAAAGACTCTTTGATTCCTTTCCCTTCATAATTCGTAGATCATTATCAGAACTCGTTTCCTCTCCTGCGCAGTAGCAGATCTCCCCTTCGTGACCTTCAGACACCAGGCTATCCAGTCTTGTCATAGTACAGCTTTGCACTTTAACTGAAGGGAATCAAGGTACCCGAACACCTCCTGTGAAAAAAGGATATTCAAAGAATACATGGTCCCTAGTTTCCACACCAGTTCCACATAAACTGCATGTATCATCAAATAGAACTCATATATTCACCAGCCTGCTTTTTAACCGAAGCTTGTTTTTTCAGCACAAGCCAAATGATAATAGTGTCTAGGTCTGATCTGCATATCCCATGCAAATTTCCACCAAGCTTTCTTCCTATCAGTTCCAGTCAGAGTCCGATATCCCTCATCTACAGAATATCCCTTAGGAAGGAATGCAGAAGTGTAAATAGAAGTGTTCATTTCATCCCGCACCTTTATTATTGTTTTCCAAACGTACGAGCTATTAGCAGCAGGGGCAATATCCCAGGTTCTCCTCCCCTTTAAGTAGTAATCACTAACCCACTTTATCCATAATCTTTGCTTTTCTTTTTCTATGGGCCACACAAGTTTAAGCAACAAGGCTGTATTCCATGGCCTCAGATTTCTGATCCTAAGCCCCCCATTGTTAACAGGTGTATAGATTTCAACCCAGGAAACGAATGCCTTATGTCTATTAAGAGCCAGTCTCATCCAGAGAAATGCCCTGCATATTCTTTCAACTTCATCCATCACTCCCCTAGGAATAAGGAAGATTTGAGTCCAATACGTTTGGATCGTTGTCAATACAGCTTTAATTAATTGAATCCTTCATGCATAGGATAAAGTTCTAGTTGTCCAAGATCTTATCCTACATAACATCTTGTCAAGAAGAGGTTGATATTGAGCAATGCTCAATCTGTGGGAACCCAAAGGTATATCCAAATACTTAAATGGGAAACTCCCCGTCTTCATGTGGAGAAGATGCTGAATATCAGAACTGACAGTTTCAGATACT
>LIEC01010610.1:0-16155 GCA_001925005.1 Drosera capensis | reverse complement strand
ACACACACACAAGACTCTTACCAATATTAGCAAACAAGAAGCCTCTCCAAATATTTCTAGTACCTGCTATAAAATCTACACTGAATGTGTTTCAGCTTTACAAAAGAGCATAAAATCGTCAGCAAAACAAAGATTTACTATCCCACTCCTCTTGCATCTGGGATGAAATCGAAAAGGCTTTTACTTACAAGCATACTTTAAGGTAGTAAGGTAGTCCATCACAATGACAAAAAGATGAGGGGAAAGGGGATCCCCTTGTCGAAGACCTCTAGCAGCAGAGAAGAGGCCATGATGTCCATCATTAAAAGCCAAGGTATACTGCACTGAGGTGAGACACTCTCTAATCCAGTGTATAAAAGTGGGTGGGAACTCCAAAGCATCTATCAAAGCCAAAAGAAAGTCCCATGAAACAGTGTCATAAACCTTCCTAATGTCTATCTTAATCACGCATCTTGGGGATACACCCTTTTTATCATAACCAAATACAAGCTCTTGGCATAAGAGAACATTATCAATAATGCTTCGACTTTTAACAAATACACTATGAGCATGATCCACAATGTCATGCAATATTCCTTCTAACCTTTTGCACAACATTTTAGCTATAACTTTATATAGAATCCCACAGCAAGCTATGGGTTATCCCACCGCAAGATCTTCAATATCCAGCAAGGCAGTCTTTACATCATAAGGAGAAAACTCGGTAAGATCATTCTGCTGCTAAGAATTAAGGGTTAACCTCCCGATATGAAAGCATATTACTAGTTTCTTTGGTCCATAGCATACCCTCCATGAAACTAATAACCTCAGCCTGAATGTCCTTTTCCTCATTAAGTCTAGACCTGTTTATTCTCAAGGAATAGAATCCGAGTCCTTTTTTTTTTTTTTTGCTTCAAGAATATTATATAAATACTCACTATTTCTATCCATAAGCTAAAGCCAATTCTCTTTCAGCCTTTGTTTCAACATGTCATCTTCCACAAGGTATAGCTCTGAAAGAAAAACGAGATAAGCTTGGCCTTCTCACATTTAATAACATGGGAGAGTGATCTGATGCACCATTCTCCTAGAAGATCACATGTGAGCAAGGATAGGTATTAGACCATAGGCTGTTAGACATTACCCTGTCTAGTTTGACTCTCATCCAGTTAGTCTCTCCTTGGTTGTTCGGCCAACTATCGAAGCAACCACTATATGGTATATCCTCTAAACCACAAGTCAAGATGTAATTCATAAAACCAGTACAAGGCTCAATATACAGATGCTAATGACCAATTTTTCATCGAAGTGAAGAAAAGTATTAAAGTCTCCAGCAATAACCCAAGGCCGAGTAACCTTCCTACCAATCTCAATCAAGTCCAGCCAAAGTTGTAAGCGATCAGAGTCCTTATTTGCTGCATATATGACAGTCATCTCAGCTTGGATAAACTTATCAGCAGAGCATATAGAGAAATGCATGAACAGATCACGACATAGGAAATAAGTCACCGCCCGCTTATTAGGATCCCAACAAATCCAAATACGGCCATTCATTGCTTTGATATAATTATTTAGGACATCCCAAGACTTAAAACAAGAATTTCGAACACTAGAGAAATTTTTACCTTTAACTCTATTTTCTACTACTCCAACTAAGCTTACTTTATTGGTCTTAGGGAAATACCTAATGGCATATTGCCTATCCGGTTTATTCAGACCACAAAGATTCTATACACTAATTATGGAGTCACCCCTACCAAAGTGGCAGTAATATGGTTTTGCTTTTTCATCACAATCATCTCAGTACCTGCAGAATCTTCCACCTCACCATGAGCATCAAATCTGGAACCAGAAACAGTCTTGGTACTATTAGGAGCAGCATTCTTTTTTTTGCTTCGTCTAACACTGATGAAGCCCTCATTGTCGGTTAATCACTCTTTGTCACCTTTGGGAGTCTCTTCTTTCCAAATATTCCGGGCCTTCGGGATCCACTTTTGGAACAAAGGGTCTCTCTTCCTACATTCCTTCTCATGATGTCCCCATAGCGAACACTTCTTGCATAATAGTGATTTCCATTCATATATAACCTTTTGCCGAATGATCTCACCCCTAGGTCTAGTAAATCTTACCCCTTCAATCAGTTTTCTTTCAACTTGGATATCCATTTATACACGAGCATAGGATATTCTCCCCTTTGTGGCTGTGAGCTGGTTAGTGCATATGGCGATTCCTACTTTACCCGCAATCTTCCCAAGGGCTTTCTGCCCCCAAAACTCCAAGCCAGTACCTGGGAATTGGACCCAGGTAGGAACTCGAGTGAGGAAGTCCTCTTTTAACTTAAAACTAGGACACCAATCCCTTAACACCAATGGGGTAGATCGAAAGAACCACATAGAACTTTGGATCTTCGCTTTGTCCAGAGCATCAACAGACCTAAAGATGAAATAACCATCATTATGCAGCAGGGTTTCAGGCCTAGCAATCTCTTTCCATTGCAATGATATGAATCCCTCCATGACAGAGAATAGAATCTTTTCCCCAACCACGTATCGAATTAAAGAATTACCCTAATATCGGACTTCATCTTCAATCTCATCCATCGTGATAATGATATCCTCCTCTATTCGGTCAACCTTCCACAACAACAAGCCGCTGTTAATCTCTCTGTTTCTTAGAGTCTTTTCACCCTCTACAACAACAATAGCAAAAGATCTATTCATCTGAGTCGACGAGCCCTGTTTATCCTCGTTCTCGACAATGTCAGCCCAAGTGCAAGAGTGTAGACTCCTTTTCAGCAATCCCAGAAATCGGAGTTTTGAAAGAAGGGTTAGCTAATCCCAAGCATCGAACCACGCCATGATTAGTAATCCCCAAAAACTCTCCTTCATCACATTGAATCTTCGCATCTTTACGTTCCTTCGAACTCTTCGTCGCAGATGCCGATTTCGCCTTCCTTTTAGGTCTCCCTCTACCTCGTTCTTCCAGGGCCTCAAACATGGGACAATATAAAATGCACAATGCGTGAAGTAAAATGACATTGAACATGCATGGACCGTAGTATCATTTCTTATCCTAACTTCAACACATCGATATAGCCGATATAGTTATGGATTTCTTCCCGAGGATAAGGCAATCACCCTTCACACTGGCCGTTCACAGTCAACTTTGCTTTTTCCCAAAGAACATAGGATTGATAATTACACCTCTATTATAAATCATAAAAAAAATCTTATTTAAAAATTTTATATTATAATGATAGTAAAGTATTTATATAATTATTATTTTTTAATAATTTTATAATAATAAAATAAATATGTAACAATATTGAAATAACATGTATGAGATAATAAAAAAGATATTATAAATTAAATACATTAAATATAAATAATAAGTATTATGTCATTAATGCATGAGCAACCAATGATATCACGAAAGTTTAAATTAGTTTTATATATATAAGTCCTCAATTTGTAAGTTTTCTGATACATTAATATAAATGTATTTTTTTAATGTTTTTGAAATAATTTTATAGAATTTTTTTATTTTGATAATATTTTTAATTATATTTACATTTCGGATAACTTTATATTGAGTATGATATATATAATTAATTTATTATAGCAAAATAAGAAAAAATATTATCAAATAATCCTCAATATGTTCATAAGTAATTTTTACCTTTTTCAAATTTAAATAATCAGTATTTTTTTCTTTCTTTTTATTTTTATGGAAAATAGATAAAAAAAAAAGATCATTAAGTAATATATTTCAATGTTAGAAAAAAAATTAATCAAATGACTTTAACTTAATTTTTGAACGAAGTAGTTCCATCATAAGATTATATAGCTTCTAATACTAACTCATTCAAATGATAATGAGTTAAATCATGGATTTTTGTTTTTATTTTTATTTTTTTATATATGTCACATCAATGAAGCATTAGACAATAGAAAATAAAATATCATTATAAATGAAAATTATTAAATCTTTCATCAGAAATATGACGTGTTATTAATTTGATAATAAAAAAAAATCAAATTTTCAATATCAAGGAGTACAAATCTTGCTTTATATTCTTTATAAAATAGATTTTTTGTTAATGATATAATAAAATAGGACCAAATTTTTGAATTTCAAAATAATTCCACCTTATAATTATCTTAACTCATATACTAACACAGTAAAGTGATAATTGAGATAACTGATAAGTTATTATTTTTTTATGCATGTACATCAATAAAACATATATAAGAAAAAATAAAATGTAATTATACGTCAAATTTATGAACAAATAGAAAAAAATAAAGCGTCATTAATTAGATCAAATATAACCATAAATATATAATATCATTATTAATATAAAATCAATCAAATTTGATATGAAAAAATATTAAATTAATTTTTTATACATAAATAGAAAAATCGATTTCAAAATCTTAAAAGAAACATGAGAAAAAAATTAGAGAAGAATTATAAATCATATTCATGATTTTAATCTCCAAAGTATACACACAACGGTTTGTGCTCGAGCCGGTTCTCCAGCGGTTGAACCCACTAAAAAGTCCACTGCGATATTTCCATTTTCCGGTTTCTAAAATCTCAGCACGAAAAATTGACATCGAACGAGAAGATATTTGTGAGAGAGCCTTCTTTATCAGATTAGATGAGATAGATGTCTGTGCAGTAAAACCCTTGCAAAAACCCTAGTAGTTACTCCTCCACACCCAAACCCAAGCACACCACTCACCTCTCGTTACCATGACTACGCTTCTCTGCTTCATCTCTCCCAAACCCAATATGATAATCTGACCCTCGAATTGTTTTATTATCTTCATTTGGGAATTGGATTTCGATGGGTTCCCAACTTCACTATCATGATGGAACTGATTTCTCCTTCAATTTCAAGAGGAAAACCCCTTCGCAGCTTCATCAACTCCAGATTTTCTACTCAGGTAACAGTATCCATGAGTGTGAGTTTTGTTTAGTTGATGGTGTTTGAAGTGATTATGATTTATATGATGTGGGTATTGATAGTTGTTTTGATTAACGGGTGATGAAGTACTATTGATTTTGTAGTTTAATGATGTGGGTTTCTTTTATTTGTTTCTATCTGGAATTTGGCAGAGGATAAATATCCGACCCAGAAGAGATTGGAGTACTATGCTTGTGTTCTGGGGCTCACTTGTCAGCAGGTTAGAGGGTGGTTTGTCGAGCGGCGTAGGAAGGATAAGAACGATGCCGGAAGCAGAAGCGTGAAAGGTCACCCCCATCTTGGTGTGGAGTTCGGTGCATTTCCTTCCACAGTAGGCCGGCGTCAATGGGGTAATATTAGGGATTTTTGTCTGAACATCCTGTTATGTGCTTTTGTTTCTGTGAAATTTAGATAAATAACTACTTGGGATTTTTGTCTGAGCATCCTGTTATGTGATTTTTCTTGCAGTGAAATTTAGATGGACAATGGATTTCTATTATTTATTGGGTCAATAATTTACATGGCTGGGTTTAGCTTATTGTTATCATACCAGATTTTGCCGCGTACTATAGTCTATACTCAACATCTAGATACCTTAATGACTCAATCTCTTTGCAGTGCCTTCATTTTTGCATATCCTGTGTTTGAATTGGTGAAATGATATTCCATCCCATTTGATTGTAATCCAGCCATTTTCCTGTATCTCGTTTCCCAGATAGTGAATCTTCCCATGATGCTTCCCGAGATGGCCAAGTGGGGTTCAGGACGGAGGTCTGAGAATGAGTATTTTTTTTCTTATTGAACAATTTAGTTCTTCTCTCCTTGACTCCTTTTGCGTACTTTTTATAGGGTTCAGAACCATTCATCTTGGATTCGCCGAGTGCAGTGCGTGCTCCTGCAAGAAAACATGGAATGGGAAAAGATCTGATGACAGTATGGCAGCTTACAAATCCTGATGCTGCTCGTACTGAAGCACCTAAGAGAAGAAAGGTACCCTACATTAATGCTTGTGTGTTTCCCTTTAATGACACGCATTATAAACTGTTCTCCCTCTTCAGGTTCTTTTCAATTCTACCAGTATCCCTGCCAAGAAACACGGGATGGGAAAAGCTCTAATGACAGTTTGGAAAGTGATGCATCCAAATGCGGGGAAGTTCCATGAGTTGAGTCTCTCTTCCGATATGAGAGCTGCTGGTATTTCTCAATTGCCAAGTTATAGACAGAAGAAGTCTACACAGCATAGGACACGGAAACAACCTGTTTCTGTAAGTCATGAGTTTTGTTCTTTCTTCCCCTCTGCGGACTAAACTTTTTCAAATTTCCATAAATTCAGCTCGTCATCTGCCAAGGCTCTTGGATAATTTGGATTTACCGATCTCTGCATGCTGTTGTTGGTAATGATCTGTTTGCTTCATATTTACGTTGTGTTTGTAGAAGCAGAGAAAATCTGGAATCCACCCCAAAAAGAAGCCTCCCCAGCAGAGGAGAAAGGCATGTTAACCAGTTACTGATATAATTTTAGCCTTGAGCCAGTCTTATTCCCCCTACCCTCTGATCATGCACATTTCTTTTTTCAGTTGGAAAGCAATAACAATAAGAATTTGAGGAAGTCAAGTAAAGACAAATGTGAACTTTCTATTGCTGTTGAAAGATGCCAAGTACACTTGACTGCATTTGACTCACTGGTCGATGATGAGGAACTGGAGTTGAGGGAGCAACGAGCTGGAACTGATCTACCAAGTTGTTCTAGTCATTTCTCAACCAATGAAAAACATGTTTGTTCTCTTTGCAAAGGTTCTTGTTCTCTTTCTTTGCAAAGCTGGAACTGGAATTTGATATTGATTTGTTTGTCTAATGCCAGCTTTGAATATTCAGCTGACATTTGTCCCAATGACCCATTCTTATTCAGGTCTTCTGGCCAAATTCCCACCAAATTTTGTCAGGAGGAAGCGACCACTTCTTCTGCAACCGTGGAGCTCATCGGGGAATTTAGTGAAGATGCTTCTTAAGGTACAAGACTTCTTTCTGGCCGCTCTTTTTGTTTTACTCCTGCTATGAACACCACCTGCCACAAGTTAGGTGGGCCTCAACTGCTGTGCTGATGGAGGTTTGTTCTGTTTGAAACACGTCTGTTGAGTTGTCGTTGATGGCTCTAATTTTTTAGCATTGGCTATTTTCTTTCCCTTTCAATGACTGTGAAGTTCGATAGCCCTTGCTCTAAATCTCATGCCAGCATACTCATACAGACTTATGGAGAATCTTAGTCACATATTATCTCCATTAAGCTAGTCAAATACATCATTTATAGAATATATGCATACAAGTCCTTATGTTATAATCCTGAATATGTTTATGAGTATCTTTTGCATGTTGCTTACTATTCTGCTCAATCCGTCATTCATGTGCTCTGATGTTTTGAGTACCTTAAAAAATAATTGCGGATTTAGATAATTAAACCTAGAACGCTAGACAAGCTCTAGTTTTTGTGGTTAGTTTAAACCTGATTCCAGCATGTCATGTTAACACCTGCTTTCAGATTTGAGACTTTGTTCGTTCCACTTTTGTGAGTGATTGTGGCTGTTGCTTTCTTTCCTCCTTTGGGTTGGGGAAGTGAGGGAGGAAGGGAGAGGGGGTGTTGGTGGGTGGGGGCAGTAGTGGATGCTCTCTTCAGGTTCGGAGGATGCTTTTATTTAATATCTAGTGTTTATGTGGTTCGTAAGAGTTTTGGTGCGATTAGAAATATAATGGTTTGCTTGAAGACGTCAGAGCTTTACCCACTAGATATCGGACAATCAGTTGTCCGGGGGTTTTGCAAGACCTTTTGCATTTGAACAGTGAATGCTTTGTGGTGTCTTTTGACTCAATTTTGTGTGTTGGACAGGTTTTCCAATTTCTGTACAGTTATGCTGTTGTTGCTGAAATACCTCCCTTCACCCTTGATGAGTTTGCACAAGCATTCACTGACAAGGTTAGTCCTTTCCCTCTTCATTTTCGTGTTTGGCTTCTCCCTTTCTTTGATTCACAACAAACACCTTGTCCTTCTCTTGTTTCAGGAGTCTTTGCTTCTTGGGAAAATTCATGTGTGCCTTCTTGAGCTTCTCTTTTCAGATGTTAAAAATGAGCTTTCCAATGGACTCTATCCTTGCAGAACAAAAAATTGCATGTTCCGCAATTTGCTTCAGTCGGTTAGTGTTAAATTCCTATCCTATGCTATCTATCCATAAAAATGTGGCATTGACTATCATGTGATATAGCATTGCTATCTTTTCCATTGATCTGTGCATCCCAAATCAATATAGATATACCCAACTGTTTCCTGGAATATTGAGATACTGCAAGTTATTGAAATGGCATCTTCCTTGCATGGTATGCTCTAAAGTTGAAACTTTCCAGAAGAGGGAAATTTTTTTGAGAATGCCAATTTCTTAAACACTTAATTCATATGTCGTTTCTTGGTACTTATGGAGATGGATGTTGTGGCTTCGTTGTACACTTACACAGACTGTAGCTTACCTATGGTATGGTACATACTATCTTATGTGTGCTCCTTGAATGTATGTACTACGGCTGTTCAAATTGTAACAATGAGCTGTTTTTTTTTTGTTTTTTTGTATCAACATGCAGGTTGAGGATAAGAAATTTGATTTGAATTTCTGGAAGAAATCTATTAACCCTTTGACATGGACAGAAATATTGCGACAAGTTTCCACTGCAGCAGGTTTTGGATCAAAAAGTGGTACCTATATCAAAGGAGGCATTGAAAAGGTTAAGAGTCACATTCATGCCAAGTTCAAGTGTGCTGTTCCTTATTTTTGTGCTTAAGAAAGGGAAAAAAATATGTAGAAAGGAAAACAGAAGACTAGAATCTGAACCTTGAAGCCCAAAGCATCACAGTGCTGTATGCCCAAGGAAAACAAAAAATAGAAACTAAAATCCACTTTTTGGGATTACTACTTACGATGCCCTATAATACAGAGAAATTGGATTGGAAAACAAGAAACATAAACAGTTCTAGAACTATTTATTTACTTTCATTTTGCTTGTACTTTGTGAATTGAGGTTTCTCTATATTGTAGTATTCATTTTCTTTTCTGGGAATCTGTGCTTCTAATATCCTGTTGTAAAATGGTCATCAAAATGTCTCATGTTTCCAACAAAACTATTGCTTGAATCAGAAGTGCTTAGTTGGTTGACAATTGCGGGATTTACTGATTCAACCTTTAGTTATCACGTCTCTTCTCTGTTATCTACAATAAGTAATCATCATTGTAATATGAGGGTATATTTGCGAGATTGCCAAGTGCGATCACCACCCAAAGACTGGATGTGGGGCCTGTTGTATAGATTTGCTGTTATCTTCAAGATTCCAATCTCTCTTATTTTCTTTAGCACTTCTCCTTTACTATAATCTTGGACTTTTGTTCTCAATATCAACTCATCACGGGTAGGTTCCTATGTGCAGTGAAGCTATTAAATTTTCCAACCGAAATGTAACAGCTTGAGAAAGAGCTGCTGCACATGCCAACAGAGTCAGGGTGATGTCTAGGCTCTAAAAGGTAATTGTCACCCTGGTAGTACTTGTTGGCTTCTAAGTCCTCCATCCAATGTAGTAGCCATGAGGGGAAAAAAAACGCAGGGATAAATTGAGTCCCTTTTCCACAGTTTCTCCGGCCTTAAACTCCACATCATCTATCAAGTCAGCTGCTTCAGGAATTTTTAATATTTGCTGTTCGTATGCTAAACAGGCCTAGTTGTTGGCATATCGTTTGACATATTCCATTGCCAGTCGATGTCTTCAGTTGCATCCTAGAACATGCAGCGACCACTTGTTGGCAATAGTGTCAACCATCACACTGCACAGTAATACACATTCAACGCCTGAGCAGATAACCTGTGATTTCTATTCTTGGATGTTTTTTTTTCCTTACTGATTGTTGCCTTCATGAAAGTCTTCTCCATGTTTACAGGAAGAGAACTTAATGGACAAATATGGAATATGCCCAGGTTCATTAAAGGGTGTATTATTCAGCACTTTGATGGAACTAGGAAACAAAGGGACCAGTGTCTCGGAGCTATCCAAATCTCCCCAGGTAAATAAATATGTAGTTACAGCAAAGCATGACATACAGGTTGATTGCTTGTTACGGTTGTTATCGTTGTCGCTGATCTGTGCTTGTTTTTGTTTGAAGATTGTGAACTTAGGTTTTACAGACAGAGTGGATGAAATGGAACAACAGATTGGTTCAACATTAGCTAGTGATATTACATTGTTTGAAAAAATCTCGCCTTCTGCATATCGTCTACGTTTAAACTCTCTCGTGAGTGGAGATGAAGATTGTTACTCGGATGCTAAGAACTCTGGAAGCATTGATGAATCCTTTAGGGATGGTGGCGCCTGCAATAGTGATGATTCAGTGAACTGCCATTGTGAAAAAGATAGCATGTCTAGTCCTTGTACTGAAATTGATGAGAGCCTCCCTGGGGAAGCATGGCTTTCAGGGCTCATGGAAGGGGAATATTCTGATTTAACTATTGAAGAGAAGCTGAAAATCTTGATGGCTTTGATTGATCTTCTAAGTTCGGGATCAACTATAACGATGGAGGTAAATCTGTAATTCCCCCTCTACGCCCTTAAGTTCCTTTCAAAAAAAAAAAAAATTCTTTTTTTGTATATCCTTTTTCCTGGCTCTCAGTATCTTTTCATGGGAAGGATTAAAATGTATTTGCTCAAGATGTGCAGAGCTTGTCCCCTTCTTTCGGATGTAAAAAATGGAGTACCATTTTAGATGTTTGTTACAGTTGGCTTAATGTTGGGCATTCTTTGTTCAGGAACCAGTTGCTTCTGTGGTGGCAGGTGTGCCGAAAGTTTATCAACATGGTTCTGGCGCGAAAATAAAAAGATCATCTGTAACTCATGCTGAGCCCTCGGCATCAAACCCACATGATTGGCAAGTTTGTGTTGATGAAGAATGGCCTTCACAAGCAGAAGACCATACAGTTGATTCCTCAACATTAATGTCATTGTTTGGTGGGAAGAATAAGTCTTCTCTCAGGAGTAGGGATGCAAAAGAAACAGCAGTTGGAGATCACCTACATCCAATGCAGTCTGTTTTTCTCGGTTCTGATCGCAGGTATAACAGATACTGGCTGTTCTTGGGCCCCTGTGTTGCCAATGATCCTGGGCATAGACGTGTGTACTTTGAATCTTCTGAAGATGGACATTGGGAAGTTATTGATACTGAAGAGGCAAGTTTTCCTCTCTTTCTGGTTAATTCTAGATAATTATGGTTTCATTGTTACTTTTATCGAAGCATCATTAATCCAATTCCAGGCTCTATGTGCTCTGTTGCGAACTTTGGACAAGAGAGGTAGAAGAGAAGCTGCTCTTATGGCCTTGTTATATGAGGTATCAGCTTTCCTGTTTGAAGAAACGGCCCGAAGCACTGAAGCCAATGCCCATTTTGCGCTCTCGTCAAGTTCTGACCTATCCGAGCTTGATGGAATTCATGAAGACCGCTCATCTCCTGTGTCTGATGTAGACAACAGTTTCTGTTTAAATGCTGTTTCTCATGACACAGTAGTATCGTCTACTGCTGAGGTTTTTGAAGTTAGGAACAAAGCACAAGAGCAAAAAGAGAAGTGGATCCGTTTGCAGGCATATGATTCCTGGATATGGGATTCCTTTTGCTCTCATCTTCATTCTTATAGAAATAGGGGACGGTTTCACCTCGATTCTTTGACCAGATGCGGAAGCTGTCATGATCTGTATTGGAGAGATGACAAGCATTGCAAGATTTGTCACACTACCTTTGAGCTAGATTTTGATCTTGAAGAGAAGTATGTCATCCATGCTGCTACTTGTCAGGAATTGGAGGATAGGACTTGCCCATCTCATAAAGTGTTTCCTTCCCATTTACAGGCACTCAAAGCTGCCATTCATACAATTGAGGTCAGTTCCTCTTCTGTATGCTTACTTGCTGATGCTTTGGGAGGTCTACTGCGAATAGGTTCACATTTTATTGTTGGTTGCCTTTATTAACAGCAAACCCACCCCGAAACCTGCCCACAACCTCAGAAGAGCGAGGAAAGAAAACAAGTTCTTTGTTTTTTTTTTTCCCTTTTTTCCTGTCAAAATCGGCATTTGGAGATTTATATCTGTCTCTACAAGTTGCAATGTCTTGTGAGTATAAGGCATTATATGCCTTCCTGTGCGCTTGAAGAAAAAATAGACTTTATAAAGTAACTGCATCAAGAAGCTGGGCACGTTCTGTCCTGCCGGGATGCATTGAATTAATTTGCATTCCATGAAACTGCAGCTTAATGCCATTGGGTTTAGGCTTGATGTCATCTTGAAACTTGGTGTTTTGTCTTATCTGTGCATCAGCGCACTTTATACAGCCAAGTGATTGACATGGATTCTTTTTTCTAATATAAGTATTGCACTAGCATAGGTGATCCTAAATGTAGAATACGGCTTGTAGCGTGTGTGATACTCTTTCATACTTTTGATATTGGGTCTAATTGTCTGTGTATGCTTAAACTATCCCCCAGTTGCTGCAATTTTTATTTTATTTTTTTCTTTAGCTGAGACAACTAATTTTCTTTTGCAGTCAGCTATGCCTGAAACTGCAATGATTGGTTCTTGGATTAAATCTGCGCATAAACTTTGGGTTAGAAGACTCAGACGCGCCGCATCCTTGGCAGAGCTCATCCAGGTCTTTATCTTATCTCAGCTACCGTGTGATATTAAATGTATTGCAATTCTACATTTTCTCCTTTCTCGAGCTGGGATGAGTCTATGACTACTAATGCCATATACTTCAATCACGGATTTGTTCTGACAAAATTATACTTGGCCTGTGTGCTTCAGGTTATTTCTGATTTTGTTAATGCAATGAATGTGGACTGGCAACCTCAGTGCAGTTCTGCCCTTCCCGAATGTGATGATACTCTTCAAGCTATTGTTGCCAGTTTCTCAAACTTGCCGCAGACAACATCTGCTATTGCACTTTGGCTGGTGAAATTAGATACTCTGATTGTCGTACCTGGCCGATGACAGAGGGTACTTGTGAATTCTCTCAAGATAGTTTCCAGTGGTTGCATTTGTTTAGTCATCTTGGGTTGCGGTGGAAGACGTGGTGGACTCTCGTTCATTTCTCATGCACTGCTTCTCTCCTCTTCATGGTTCAACACTCTTCCACTTCTTTCAAACTAAAACTACTTTTAAGACCGAGGTGGAGGTGCACACAAGGCCAATAACCATCATTGGTTATATTCACTATTTCTCCTGTTTGAGAAAGCGATTGCTGAATCATGATCTCCTGATGTAGATCAGGAAAAAACACTCCAGTCAGATATTGAAGAGGATAGCACAACGAGGGGTTTTGGTACATGTAACGCCCCGGGATTTTCTGTCCAATACCTGCTAAACACGTGACGTTACCGCCGCTCCAAAGTTTCCTTCGAAGCAAGGCGACAGGAATATAAGGGGTTTAAGTATCAGAAACATAGGATTTAGAAATAAATATCCAACTTACATCGTCTTGAATTACATAAAAATCGTATTCCGAAAATATAAGCGAAATGTTACAGAAAGTCGAAACTAATCATCATCGCTATGTAACGGTCCCCTCCACGATCCTTTATTACCTGAAACGAATATGTAACCGTGAGCTTGAAAGCCCAGTAACACAGGATACACATCCATCTCAGGGGTATGGCATGCTTATTATATCATGCATTTTCCATGCACAAACAGAATGCAATGCAAGCAACACCGAGCAATCATATGTCAATCAGGAACGTTTACATACGTACAAGATAATAATAATAATACAAGTCAAGCAGGTTAATCCCTATTTCAGTATCGCTGGTCTATATTAAAGGCTTCTACAGGTTAATGACATGCTCTAACATGTCATATTGATTCTCAGGACTTTTACAGGTAACAACGTGCTTTTGTCACATTATAACAATTCTTATGGCTTTCACAGGTTAATAACATGGGAGGAATTACAGCAGGAGTTTATCGTTAATAGTATCGTCATACTAATAACAATTAACAAACAGGATTGTCGCTGCAGACGACCCAGGATGGTTAATAATAACCAAACACGGCCACCAAATATATTTCAATTGATGCCGCTGCGTGCACGCGAAGGGAATTTCTATCCCTCCCTAGCTAGTCAGGACTCGTAACTCTCCCAGTTATTATCATTTACAGGAATATCCTCATTGTTCAGGTTTTCAGGATTTTCAGGCAGGAAGCATGAAATTAAACATATTATTTTCATGTATAACAGGATTCAAGATTTTCAGGCATATAATATGAAATTAATCATATTAATCCATGTATAGCAGGTGACCATAATGGTATTCGTAATTCGAGATTTTAGGTATATAATATGAATTAATCAAATTAATCCATGTATAACCGGTGACCACCATGGTGTTCCATAAATTTATATAACGCTATTTTTGTAACGTTCTTAATAATTTTCAGGATTAATAATTCGTTACAAAATAATATCAACAGGCACAGGATATCACATATCAAGAGTAAGCAATATACAGGATATCGTTATTTAAATTCTATAATATTCGACAGGTTTCATCGTTACCCTTCTGGCAAACAAATCAAGTCAATCAAGTACAACATAATTTTATTCTTTATTTATCATGCAGATACGTGATCACACAATCACACAAATCAAATCACACACACATAATTTATGGTAAGGATGTGTGTTACCTTGTTATTTTATGTAATCCCTCCACTGTATCTCTTCTGCTTCCAAGAGAGAACCAAGACCAAATTCTTTGCAAAGCAACAGCAGCGAAACTCCACAGCAAGCAAATGATCAACAGCAGGCGAATGACCAATTCAACAGCAAGCGAATCAATCCAAGCCGTTCAGCAGCAACTGAACAGCTAAAAGCAACACTGCACGATCGTCGAAGGTGAACCAAGCAATCCAGCTCGAACAATGATCAAGTCAGCTTCACGATGCCTGGCCTTCGCCGGAACAACACAGCATGATCAACGAAGTCGCGCAACCTTCCAGTGTTGCAATGAGTCAATACGACCAACTTTTAGATGCTTTCGCCTGGCTTAAACAGCACCAGCTCCATAAAACCCGATCCACTGGTTTGAAGCAACAACTTCCTCTAGAATCAACTCTGCTGCTTTAATATAAGCCTGAAACACTTCTTTGGTGTTAGTGCAAGAATAAGCAGCATGCTGCATTGATGCTTCCAGCAGCATCGTGAGGTTGACTGAGGAAATTTCCCGTGCAAGGAAATACTTCCACTGCCAAAGAAATAGCAGCTACAATAGCAATGGCTGGCGCTCCGCGAACCACCATGTCCCATACAGCATTCCATCCGTCTTCAGAGTTCCAAATATCTACATACACCGTCTCCAGCGGCAGCTTCTGAGCTAGAAGACGGCTGCAAAGAACGAGATGTGAGTCAAGTGACCGGCGACTGAAGCGAGAAGAGGCTTCAGGTTAATAGGTTTTATTACAGTTCGAACAGTTGTGCCATTGTTGACACTGCCCCAACTATAACAAAATGCAACTCCACACCTGCATCTCATGTACCAGCAGCCTTGAGTTCTCTCAGCATAAATCTTGCAAGCAGGGCATCTCTTCCAGCTCTGATTCTTAGCAAGACTCACCAACAAAAGATCCTCCCTTGATCGGTCACCCTCGTTCATCTTCTGGATCTCTTTGCACGCCATACTCTCATGCCAAACCACCCTTCACTGCGCACAGAACAACATAACAAATTTCACACGCTAGCCATCGTACTCATATGCCGTCTCTATCGCCGATGATCAATCGCCTAAACCGTCCCCCACCAGATCGATCTTTCCCTGCACAATCCATCGCAATCAACAACGAGATCGGAGACATCAATTCTCCTCATCGCAACTCCAGTTTGACACAGGAAACCCTAATTCGATTGGGTTGGGGAGTTTCGATTTTAGGGCAGCGGAGTTAGGACTTCAAGCGGAGAGTATGAATGCAACTGTGGAGTCTCGTCGTCTCGAGATGGCAGCGGCGCGGGGAGTAGAGTGAAATTAGGGAAAAGTGGCGAGGTGAGGCGAACAGTGAATTCGAGTCAAAACGGGTTCAAGAATTCCGATCCTAGTTGCAATCCATTTAAATTTAACTCGGAACGGTTAGATAAGTCGGGTGATTC
>LIEC01010609.1:27825-61035 GCA_001925005.1 Drosera capensis | reverse complement strand
GGGTCTGCAGTGGAGTCTACGGAGCAGGGAGGGGTTTCAGGTGGGGTAAGATCATACCTTGGCTCATGTTGTTCCTAGGAGAGTTTCCAAGCCTCAAGACATCCATTTTTCATCTCGTTTCAATCGTTTTTAATCATTTTTTTTTATCCCGAATCAAATTTTAATGTTGAAAGGCATGGCTGAACAAAATATACATCACAAAGTTCATACCATCCGTCAACCATCCGAGAACACATTTGAAGCTACCATACCAACCTTCATGAGTTTCAATTATTCAAAATGCATCCTATAAAACATCTGAACACACAACCTAAGATCAAGAAATGATTAAAAAAAAGTCAAATGACTTATTATGATAGAGAAAACCCCATTTGGGTTGCCTCCCAAGTCGCGCTTGGTTTAACATCCTCGGCCCGACGTCTTCAAATCCCCGACTTTGTATTCTCTCGTTAAATGATTGACTTAGGAATCCAAATCTTTGTCATTCCTTTTTGAACCGATCCTGCATGATTTTTGAGAAGCTGCTTATCAATCCATGCTTTGCACCTTCCACCTAGTCTTCCCGAAGCTTCTTCATTCCTACAACCAGGAAAAAAGAATCAAATGTGATTGGAATGTGCAATTTCTTAATTTGTATAGAAATTGAAGAACAAAACGTAGGATTTTAACCATGATGTAGTTAGTGTGCTTATGCTAGAAATCAGGTCAGTAATCTACGGTCTAGGTTTGATGCAGAAAAACAAATGACCACAGATAGAGAGCATTGTCACATGTTGACTATGAGAGGGAGATTTCAGCAAGGCAACTTAGACATACATGGATAGCAAAAGATCTACAAATGCATCAGGATCTAGGATTAATCTTGTTGGCAAAGACCGACACAGCAATGCAGAAAAGGTTGTAGTAGTGCTGGGTGCAGATGGGGTTGTAGTAGTGACCGAGTGCCAACGAGATCTCAATGGTACTTGGTGTACACTAAGTGGCAGAAGACTGAATGCAGCAGATCTGATTGCAAGGTTGGGCAAGTTTCAAAGGATTGGTCAAATCGAAGATTTGAGGCATGGAAAATATGTATTAGGATCAGAAAAGTGAAGCAAATCTGTCAACATCAATGGTGGGGTCACTATGTGAAAATAGACAAAACTGTCAACATCTGAATAGTACAGTCACGGGTTCTCATCCTCTCAAGAATATAGTGAACTCACCTCTTAACTTGACTACACTGGTCACCAAGAGAAGACTAGACTAAGCTCTCGTTGATTAGTTGATAACAAGTGCGGTAGGAATATGCAATCCCTCCAATTATATAGCAATTGATGGAACAAAACTGAGATGTATTAGTCATAATGTAGTTAGTGTGCTTAGGATTGAAAACAAATAGATAGTTGTAATCTAGGATGGAAGCTGAGGAGCAGACAGCTATAGATGTGTAGGCCACCAGATATAGACGACTAGTGACATTTTTGGGTAAGAAGCTAAGGCATTGATGAGCAATAAAAGACCATCAAAGGCTTCAGGATGAGGGAATGAGCATGCAGACGAGGACCAACATGGCCAAGCATAATGTGCATAATCTTTGGGTGCAGACTGAAAGTTGCAGTAGGGACATGGTGAAGACTAGGGTTGCAGAGTGCGGACTAGATCTTAAAATGTTGGATGTAGACTAGAAGTTGCAGCACACTAGAGTTCATCAGAGATGGTTCCTAAGGTAGGGCCAAAGGTCTGAAGTTATTCAAACATAGATTTGAGGGATAGACAACAATGTCACAAATTCTGAAGCTAGTGGACTGCTAGCATCAGAAACAAGATGGTGGGGGACATGAGTGGCAAGGTGTCACATCAGAAACAATACCATATTTGCTGGGTTTGTTTCCAAGGCCTATAAAAGGGAACCGTTGAGGCCCGTTGAATTAAAGCTGTTGAATGAGATTGAAAGGCAGGCGTGCAAAGAAATCATAAGTTCAAAGATTACTCAAAAGAGCTAATTCGTGAAGATCACAGTGAAGGGGTGTCACTAGTCTACAAAAGAACACATCTTGCAACAGACTCCAGAGTTTGGATCTGTGCAAAGGATCTGAGTCCTTCATCTTTTGTACAATTTAGATAGCTTGTAAAATGAAGTTTCTTATAAGCTCAAACAAGAAGATAGTGATACACACCTTTTGGCTTGACTACAGGGGTAACCAAGGGAAGACTAAACTAAGCTCTCGATTATCATTTGATAATGAGTGTCTAAACCAGTAAAAATATTATGTCTCTTACTTGCTTTCATTGCTTAACATTTAGAACTGTTAGAATTAAATCATCACGACCAAACAAAGATAAACTCAAACAGTTTGAATTCTCTAGAATAGACCATCAAGTATCATCTGCAGACTACCTAAGTGGTCTGCATAGAACATTGGTCTGCAAAGAACAAGTATTCTGCACAAGTTGAATCTTGGACCTTACAATTGGAATTAGAGCCTAACTTTCCAGACTAACAGTTTGTGGAAAGAAAAGGTCATTATCTTATTTGCAAAGAAGTTACTAACAATTTGTTTCTGTAAAGAAGAATGGCACCACCAAAGCTTCCTAAGTGTCCAAACAGTGGAAAGCCTCCAACGTGTTCATTTGACAAATTCAATCACTGGAAGCTGAGGATGCTTGCACATCTTGATTCAATAGATGAGAGAATGCAAGATACCATTGTTGATGGACCTCAGATTCCAATGATGCCAGATCCAATGGATGCAACACTTGAAATATACAAACCAAAGTCACTTTGGTCAAGAGAAGACTAGGATTTGGTGCAGGTTGATAGAAGAGCAAAGAACCAGATATTCAAACCTCTTGATGACAACATGTTTGAAATAGTGGTTCATACAACCACTACAAAGGAAGCATGGGAAGCTCTACTGCCCAGAACTGAAGGAACCAACGAAATAAAGGGAGAACAAGAAGGATGTTCTCATGCAACAATATGATTGAGTCTCAATGAGATCTGATGAAAATATGACTACCTTTTATGAAAGGTTTAATATTTTCATCAACAATCTCAAAACCTTAGAAAAGACTTTCGAAAGCAAGGAAGTCAACCTAAAGTTTGTGAGATCTCTTGGTGAAATCTGGAGCACAAAGACAACAGCTATAAGGGAATCAAGAGATATAACAAAGATGTCCCTAACTTAACTACATGGTTTATTGCATACATACAATCTCGAACTTGAGGAGAAAAAACAAATATATGATGTCAGAAAGAATACCTTAGCTTTCAAAGGTCAAGAAAACATACTGAAGTCGATGGCAGAGAAGGAGACCACTGATACCTCGTCTACAAGTGAATAAGGACAGTCTGAACAGCTTGCATTGATGGGAAAGAAGTTCAAGAAGCTATTCAAGAACAAGAATTTCAATAAGAGCTTTAACTCAAAGACAAAGGAAGCAGAAAAGGAAGTCTCCCCTACAATTATGGCAAATCAGGACACTTTGCTGCACAATGCAGACGACCATCACAAGACTCGTCTGCACCTAAATTCAAAAAAGACCACAACAAAGGCAATTCTGGAAGAAAAGAAAGAGGTAAAGCCTATGTTACAAAGACATGGAGCGATATAGACTCTGATGATGAAGACACAATCTCAAACCCTCAACTATGTCTCATGGCTGAGGATGATGAAAAGCAACATGTATTTGATCTTTCTGATTCAGACGCTACCATAGAGGAATTGAAGAAAGCACTTCAAGAAACCTATGAGAACTTTATTTCCCTTTTAAAGGAAAATAAAGAAAATCTTGAGCCAATTGCACGTCTCAAAAAGAGATGTAGTTTAACATATGAGGAGTCTAACAAAAGTATAATAAATACGCAAGAAGAATTCATAGAAGCAAATGAAATAGTGAAATTTCTCAATGCAGTAGTGGAAACACTTACATTGAGAAATTCTAAGCTTCAGAAACTGGTAGATGCTTGGAATGGAAAGACCTTGAGTTTGCAAACATTGCTAAATACAGGTCAATCCTCCCATGATAAAACAGGATTAGGATATAATGACTGGATGAATAATAAATCAAATGAAAAAGTCATTACCAAGGAAATAAAGCACAATACTACAAGAACTCTACAGAAGAGAAATACCTCTACTATAGTAGATATGCAGAAGAGCAAAAACTCTACTACACAGAGAGTACATATCTCTACTGTTCAAACTCAAAAAGACTGGAGCAGACTATCAGCATGTACTGATGAGAAGTATAATAAGATACAGAAGGACAAGAATCTTAGAAAAAGATTTGATGAAACGCCTCATAAAACTCAACATGCACCTAACTATTCGGTGTGGAATAACTTCTCTAGAACAACATGGAGAAAGCCACACTTATGACATACCTATTCATGTTAAATACAACAAACCACTAAACACCATAAGACCAAAGGTCTACTGCTACACATGTGGCAAGCTTGGTCATAAGTCCTTTGAATGTTGGATTTCTCACAAGAAAATAATTCAAGTGTGGATTCTAAAAACTAATATATGAGGACCCATATGAGTGGGTACCATGTACAAAATCTCTATGTTTTGATGCAGGGAAAGAAAAGAGCAATATGGTATCTTGATAGTGGATGCTCAAGACATATGACAGGAAATAAATCAATCCTTGAAGACTACACAAAGGAACAAGTACATGGAACTCTTTGATACAGGTTCCTTAATCTTTAGAAATGTACTTTATGTTAAAGGATTAGAACATAACTTGCTTTCTATTAGTCAATTGTGTGACAAATATTATGATGTATGGCATAAACTGGTTATGAAAAAAAGGTTAGCTCATCTTAACTTCAAAACTATGGCCAGATTATCCTCAGAAAACCTAGTGAAGGACTTCCATAAGTAAAGTTTAAAAATAATACTATGCAGACCATGTCAGGAAGGAAGTGGACTAGAGCAAGCTTTAAACCCCTAAACTCTTCAGAATCAACTAGAATTCAGGAATTATTACATATGGATCTCTTTGGTCCAGTTGAGGTAGAAAGCTTAAACAAAAAGAAATACATTCTAGTTATAGTAGATGATTACTCAAGATACACTTGGGTAATATTTTTACATGAAAAGAGTGAAACTTGCAGTCTACTGACTAAGTTTCTTAGGCAAATTCAAAATGAAAAAGGTATAGAAGTAATCATAATTAAAAGTGATCATGGCACTGAATTTGATCAAAGAGGAATAGATGTCCACTGTAATGATCATGGAATCAAACACAACTTCTCAGCACCCAAAACACCTCAACAAAATGGTGTAACTGAGAGAAAAAATAGAACACTCATAGAAGCAATTAGGACAGTGCTTGCTGATGTAAATTTACCTAAAAGCTTCTGGGGAGAAGCAATAAATATAGCTTGCTATACTCAGAATAGATGCACAATTCACAAACTATATAAAAAGACTTCCTATGAATTATGGAAAGAAAATACACCAAGTGTCATATACTTTCATGCTTTTGGATGCATATGTTATATACACAATAATGACAAACGCTATCTATAGAAATTTGATCCTAAAACAGATGAGGGAACTTTCTTAAGATATTCTACAAACAACAAAGCCTTTAGAGTATACAGTAAAAGAACACAAACCGTTAAGAAATCAGTTCATGTATCATTTGATGAATCAGAAACATTCATAAGAGATGCTAATGTTTTTGATGAGGAATGTGCATGTAATGAATAGCCTGCATAAGAGGTCATTAAAACTATAGACAAGAAAGAGTCGTCTGCATAAAATGAAACTGCAGCAAAGACTAAAGAACAAACTCAACAACAACTGAAAACCAATCAACAAGATAAACGAAGATGGATCAAGGCACACATATAGGATGACATCATTGGAATAAGGATATACCTGTGCAGACTAGAAAGGCAACAAATAGAAAATGCCTGTCTGTTTGTTTTATATCAGAAATGGAACCTAAGATAATAAGTAAAGCCTTAAATGATCCAAACTGGGTAGATGCTATGCAAGAAGAACTTAATGAGTTCCAGAGAAATGAGGTATGGTATCTAACACCAAGGCCCAAAAAACTATCCAGTTGTAGGCTGCAAGTGGGTATTTAGGAACAAAATTGTAAAGTTCGAGTTTCAACCTAGAGGGGGATGAATAGGTTGTTTAATACTTTAATGGTCTTTTCATGCAGAATACTAATTTCATACAGACTATTGTTCTATGCAGGCTACTCAGGTAGTCTACAGATGATAATTGATAGTCTGTAGTAGAAATGTGTAACTCTTTGAGCTTATCTCTTTTTGGCTGTGATGATTTATTAGAAGCAATTCTAAATATCAATGTAATGAAAGAAATAAATAGACACGGTATTTATACTGGTTCAGACACTCGATATCAAATGATAATCTATAGCTTAATCCAGTCTTCCCTTGGTGACCAGTGTAGTCAAGCCAAGAGGTGAGTATCACTATCTCCTTGTTTGAGCTTACAAGAAACTTTCTTTTTATAAGCTGTCTAACTTCTACAAAAGATAAAGAACCTAGATGCTTTGCACAAATCCAAACTCTGGACTCTGCTCTTCTACAGACTAGTGATACTTTCAACTGCATCTTCACGATTTGGCTTTCTTGAGTAACTCTCAAATCCTTGATTGCTTTGCACTCTTTGCTTTTCAATCCTCATTCAACATCACTACTCAATAAGTTTCACCGGTTCCCTTTTAAAGGCTCAAGAAAAAAACCTATGGTAGACAATGCACTGTTTCTAGAATGACACTTTGCCACTAGTGTTCCCCACCATCTAGTTCCTTATGGTGGCAGTCCGCTATCCCCAAAATTTGTGCCGTTGCTACTTTAACTCAAATCCTCGCTTGACTGACTTCAAACCTCTGACCCTACCCTGGTAATCATCTCTACTGCAATCCAATCTGCTGCAATTTCTAGTCTGTACCTAGTCTCTGTTACAACCCTAGTCTGCATCCCATACTACAACCCTAGTCTGCACACAGTCTCTATTGCAACCCTTGTCTGCACTCAGATCTGACTCAGTTAATGTCTTGCCATGTTGGTTCTCGTTTGCAAGTTCAGTCCTTCATCATGATGCCTTTGAGTTCTTTTGTTGCTTATCAATGTACTAGCTGTTTATCCAAAGTCCTCTATAGTAGTCTACATCTACTGGCTTGCACGATCCTCATACATCTGCAACTATCTGCTCACTGGCATCTGACCTAGACTACAACTCCCTACTTGACTTCTAGCCTAAACACACTAACTACAATATAACTAATACATCTAAGTTTTGTTACATCAATTTCTATACAAATGGAGGGATTGCACATTTCTATCAATCTCCCCCTAAATTGATGCTAACAAATAACTCCTATGTAATACAACAAGAATACAACTTTCTTACAAACTTAGTATATCTTCTTGAAACTAAGTTCAACTTAATTACATTTTTCATAACAACATAATTAACATAAAATAAAAAATAAGCAATCTTAGTTTTACCTTTGATGCTCTTTCCCTCTGTTGCGCTTGTATCGTCGTTCTTCCTCACTTTCTCTGCTGCGCTTTCGATGTCTTTCCTCTGAATCTCTTCTGAAGTATCCTCTTCGTTCTTCATAGGATTCTTCCTTGTGATGCTTAGACCTTTTGGGCTCCTTTCCTTGTTATTCTGAGCTTTTCCTCTTTGCTGTAGAGGATTTCTCCCCCTGAGTCTTAGAGGGGGTCCTCTGCTGCTGCTCGTCTACAAGCTTAGACCTCTGCTCCTCTGCTTCAGATAGCTTCTCCCCTTTTTTCTTAGCACTTAGGGTGGAGGTTACTGTTTCAAGAGCAGTGCAGAGAGGATATTTCTCTGAACTACTTGCAATTTGGTTTCGAGGAGACCAAATTTGATGTCATTGATTCGCATGTGCTCATCAATCTGCTGCTTGGTGGTCTGCATTGTTTCATTGAGCTTTCGTAGTGAAGAAGAGTATTGCCCCTTGAATTTTCTGAAGTTGGAGGTGTGGATTCTTTGATTATGAAGATTCCCTGATCTGTTTTGCTTCATCTAATCAATGACTCCAGCTGCTAGATTTCTTAGAATCTCTCCAAAATTGTCGAAGGTTGATTTTCTGTGCTCCTTTTCTGCTGCTAGGTTTGCTGCAATTGGCTCCAAAGTTTATAGAAGATCGTGGAAGGCAGTCCTGATCCATGAGTGCATTCCATAGATCTCTTGGTCAAGCTAGCATAGTCTGTACTGAGTTATGTTTTCTGAGGGTGAAGAGGGGATTCTTTCACCTTGTTGATGAGGTTGAACAAAGAGAATCTGAACTTCATGTTCCTTAAAATGCTTTATTGAGGTCTTTGATGGCAATTGAAGTCATTTTGGTTGCTGAGGTATCGTTGTACATTAGCTCCAGGATTGTAGAGGGTACTTGTGGTGCCATTGGTGCTAGCCCAAATGCAGATGGTGGAATAAACACAATGTCTTGAGTGTCTCGAGATGAAGTTGTTCGCTATTCCTCTACTACAACTTGATTTAAGTCGTCTGCATTATTTGTTGGAACTCGTCTGCATTTGTTGGAACTCGTCTGCATTTGTTGGATAGTGAACTCGTCTGCATTTGTTGGAACTTCGATGGATGTGACCTCGACTGCAGGTGAGTCTTCTTCAACATCAGGAAGTTCTTATGTGTGTTGTTGAGTGGCTTGTCCCTCATCTACATGCTCATTAAGTGCCTTTTTTGCTACGAGAGAAATGATCAATGGTCTTTCTGCAACGGATTCGTCAGTTGAGAGCTCATCATGACCTTCTTTTGTAGTCTGCAGTGCTACTGGTTCAGCTAGGGTGGCAGCTCGGAGAGCATCTCCTTCAACTACAAATGTCTTATTTGCAACGTCCTCTGTTACAGGAGTTTCTTCAGGTTGCTCAGCTACAGTCGGCTGCATTTGTACTCCTTCAGCAGATACTTGATTGATGATGTCATCTTCATCATCATGAGGGTCTTGTTGAGGTTGGTCTTCTCCATTATCATCTCTAGCATCACCTGCAGGTTAATGTTCTCCCAGATCAGGTCGAGAGAGGTATTCATAGACCTCCTCGGTGGCAGCTTTGACATGTTTTTCCAGAATCCTCTTGAGATCTGCTTCAATTTTTGGAGTGTTGAAAAAACTCAACGTGCCTAAGGAGGGCATGTCTAAGCCTTTTGGTCTTTAATCTGGAGTCCTTTAATTCAAGAGCCCTATTGATCAGGAAGTGAGGTTCCTTATGTCTTGTTGACCTGCTTACTTTCTTCTTTTGGAGTTCAACCAGTTGATGAATCTTTCCTTCTGTCATTCAAGTTATGTCACCAATCAATGTTTGGGATTGGTCTGGATTGATCTGGTACAGTGTTTTGGGTCCTTGGGGAATCAACTTTGGTCTTGCAGACCTTGTTGTTCTCCTTGAAGTGGTTGTCCTTGCTGGTGCTTTTGGAGTTGGTGTTGGTGTCGGTGTTATTGTTGTTCTTGGCCTCTTGATAGGTAGATTGTGTTGTGACACAAACTCCTGAATTAATTTGTCACTTTGGACCTTCTTCTTCATCTTCCCTTGTGTCCTTTCTGTAAGCAGTTGAGTATCTATGACTTTTGCTGTAGTAGACTTGCCTAGACTGCCTTGACCGTCTTCATTACTAATTTAATGATTTTCTCAGGAGAGGGGTTTTCCTAAGTTGTGGATGTTGTTGTTGTCCATACTTCAGTTGCAGTTGTTGGTTGGTTATCTGTAATTGTTGAAGTTTCCATTCTACTACCTAAGAATGGAACAATTGCTATTGTCATTGTTGGCTCTACTGCAAGGGGTCTGATGTGAGAGTTGGTGTAGCAGAGGTAACTGGGATTGGTTTTGTCTGCAGAACTGACATCTTGGCCTCGATTTCCCTTATTTCTTCGTGGGTATAGCCTACTGCAGCGAGCCTTTGTCGGAATTCAGCTTGAGGTCCTTCTCTAATCTCTTGAAAGCTCACTTGGGCTTCCAAGATCAGGTTCTTCAAGTCTTCATCTGCTCCTGCCTTCAGGAATTGAATTGCCATATTCGCAGCATGAAGAGCGGTAACTTCAGGTACTTTTGGTGGAATTCTTGAGGAAGAAGGCTCAGTTATCAGCCGAGTCTGCACTATTGTAGACTGATCAATGACTTCCTCAGTCTGCCTATTACAGACGGTGTTTCTTCTTCATTGATTGTGATTGGTTCTGTAGCAGGCTTGTCGGATTCGGTTTCCTCGTCGGAGGTATGCACAATGATTTTCCTCCTTGTTGCTCTTGGTTTCTTTAATTTCTGTTGAGCTGGCATCTTCTTGATCTGCTTCTTTCAGGCCTTGTCTGTACTGCAGTAGTCTGCACTACTACAATGGTCTACTTCGCCTTCCGTCTGGTCTACACTTCCACAGGCTTCTATGGCTGGTCTACAGACATTGATTTGCTTGGATTGGTTGCATGGCCTTCCTTCTTTTTGAGAAGGATGCTGATTATCCTTCTGAATAGCAGTAGTCTTTCTCGTACTGATTTGGCAAGTTGATACATGAGTAAACTGGCCCAATTGACTCTCGTTTTTGTAAGAATAGCTTACATGATCTCCTGCTGATTAGTGGTTATTTGATCCTTGCTGAATTCTGTGGAGAGAATGGCTTTCTTCACAATATCAGCAAGTAATTTGTGCTTTTCTGACAAGAATCTCTTCATTGTTCTTATCCCCTCATTCCATCTGCCTTGGCTATGCAGTGCTTGTCTTCCAAACTTGACAACTTCTGATGGAATGATCCTTGAATCTTTATTTGGAAGATTGAAGTATTATGCAAGGTCGTCAGAATTTACCTGGATAAGTAGAGGTATAAGTAATTTGTTATAGACTGTCTACAACTTGCCCCTTTTTTATGAAGTCCAGAACATTATCATCATATATGGTGCTTTTACATTCACATAGAGACTTGAGTCCAACCTCTTCGATCAAGTCAGCTATGTCTCTGACCTCTTCTTGCGCGTCGCGAATTGAATTGAAATCAAACACGATATCTATTTGAAGTTCAATTCGTTTCGTAGGACTCCTCAAAGATTCTGAGGATTTCTGCCTTTTCATTGATGAACTAGATGGTGTGTTGGCCATTTTCAAGGTGATTTGAAAGAATTGCGGTGTTTTAGAAATCGAATTTGAAGTATTTTTCAAGAAGTTAGGGTTTCGATTTCGTGCAGTAGAGCGCTCAAGAGTTTAGAGAGAGAGAGAGAGAGAGAAAGAGAGAGAGTTTGAGCGTTTGTTAGAGAGAGAGTGTGTGATTAGTGAGATAAATGATTTTCTAATTGAAAATCTACAGTTTTTATACTCGTTTAGAGAATATGACCGTTGTCAGTACGTTTTCTAGCCGTTATGCAGTAACAATCATCAATTCACCGTTATGAGTTATTTTAGAAAACAGTTATTTAACGTTTTAAAACGGATTTACTTTCCTAAAATAGATGCAGCAGAGCACTATTGATTTTAGTCTGCACTCAACTTATTGACTAAGCAGTAGAGCAGTAGAGCAATATTGCTAGTCTGCATTTTTCATGAATGATGTTAGTCTACATTCTCCACGTGTAGTAGAGCAGTGAAGCATTTTGGCCAGTTTTATTGTTTTAAATCAAGTATACCCAATTCTTCACGAAATTGAATGAACTTGTTTTCAACAAAAGAGGTTTTTTGTAAAAATGTCTGCAACTTCCTTTTCTGTTGGAATGTATTCCAATTTAATATGGTCTTTCTGCACATGATCCTTGATAAAATGATATATGACATCAATGTACTTGGTTCTTGAATGAAAAAACTGGATTTTTTGAAATAGCCATTGCAGACGTATTGTCACAAAATATAGAGGTTTTAGAGAATATTATACCGTAGTCTGCAAATTGTTACCTCATCCATACTATTTGTGCAGTACAGCTTCCAACAGCAATGTATTCAGCTTCTACAGTAGAGGTAGACACAATAGTCTGCTTTTTGCTGAACCATGATATTAACATTGCTCCAATGAATTGACATGATCCACTTGTGCTTTTCCTGTCAACTGTACATCCTGCAAAATATGCATCTGAATAGCCTATCAATGTAAAATCTGATTCCTTAGGATACCATACACCAAGATTTGGAGTTCCTTTGAGATATCTTAGGATTCTCTTTACTACGGTGTAGTGGGATTTCTTGGGATCAAATTGATATCTTGTACAGACACAGGCGGCATATTGAATGTCTCGTCTGTTTGCATTAAGGTATAATAATGATCCTATTATTCCTCCATACATTGTTTGATTTATTTTCTTTCCAAGTTCATCTTTTTCTCTCTTAATTGATGTGCTCATTGGGGTTTTTATATGACTAGCACCATCTAATCCATATTTTTTAATTGTGTTCTTTAAGTACTTCGATTGATTTAAGAAAATTCCACTTTTTAGTTATTGTACTTGCAGTCCTAGGAAATATTTTTGTTCTCCCATTAAACCCATTTGAAATTTGGATTTCATTAGTTCTGTAAATCCTTCACAAAGCTTATCATTTGTGCAATCAAATTTAATATCATCAACATAGATTTGCACTAACAATATGTGTTCTTTATGCTTCTTTAAGAAGAGAGTGGTATCTACCTTTCCTCTTTCGAATTTATTTTCACAGAGAAAGGTTGAGAGTGTTTCATACCATGCCCTAGGTGCTTGCTTTAGTCCATATAATGCCTTATCGAGCCTATATACATGCTTTGGATATTCATAGTCCTCAAAGCCAGGAGATTGTTCAACATAAACTTCTTCTTGCAGCTTTCCATTTAGGAATGCACTTTTTATATCCATTTAATAGATTTTAAATCCTTGGTATGCTGCATAGGCAAGGAAGATTCTTATGCCTTCTAATCTTGCTACAGGTGCAAAGGTTTCATCAAAATCAATTCCTTCTTCTTGTGAGTATCCCTTAGCAACTAATCTAGCCTTAATTCTCATAACTGCTCCATTTTCATCAGATTTGTTTGTAAACACCCATTTACATCCTACAACTGGATAGTTTTTGGGTCTTGGTGTGAGATTCCATTCGTCATTTCTTTCGAACTCATTTAGTTCTTCTTGGATTGCATCCACCCAGTTTGGATCATTTAGAGCTTCATTTATTATCTTAGGTTCTATTTCAGATATAAAACAGCTAGACATGCATTCTGCATTTGTTGCTCTTATAGTATTCACAGATGCATTCTTATCTCCTATTATATTATCTTGTGTATGTGCCTTAATCCATCATCCTTTGTCTTGTTCATTTGATTCTAATTGTTGTTGAGGTTGTTCTTCTGCCTCTACTGCAGTGTCATTATGTGTAGACGACTCTTCTTTGTCTGCAGTATTAATGACTTCTTCTGCAAGCTGTTCATTGCATGCACATTCCTCATCAAATACATTTGCATTTCTTAAGAATGTTTCTTTTTCATCAAACAATACATGAACTGACTCCTCAACAGTCTGTTAAGGGTAGGACCTTGAGCTTAACTAAGAAAAGAACTTACTGGAAAAGGGTTCTCAGAGGTTGAGATAAAGCAAATAGAAGCAGATCTCAACAAATTGCAGCAGACAAGAATACCTCAGCCCACCTCTGTTGCAAGGTCACTCACAATTAGGCCAACTGCAGAAGAGGCAACCACAACAGCAATCGTTCCAATCTCAAGCATTAAAATAATTTATCCATAGTTATAGAAGACCGACTATCTACTAGAGCTGAGGTATAGTCCACTACAACAATTGAAGTAAGACCTACAAGATCTTCTCCAGAAAAGGTCATTGAAGCAGTCCTGCAGACGATTAGAGCTGTAGAAGAAAGAGTTCAACAGTACACTATTTCAACCTATCAACTACTAGGCAAATCGCCACAAGTAGATTTGTAGAAGAAGGCAAAAGTAGAAGGGATGATACAAGAATTTGTGAAGCAGCACAAACTTCCTATTGAAAGACCTACAAGACCCAAAAGATCTACCGGACCAAAGCTGATCCCACAAGGACTAAGAACCTTGTACACAATCAATCCAGATAAGTCACAAATGCTTATTGGAGAGATTGATGGAATGTCACCAGGAGGAGTCCATCAATTGATTGAATTGCAGAAGAAGGAAGCCAATAGATCAACAAGACCAATGGAACCATACATTTTATTCAGTGGAGCTCTTGAACTAAAGGACTCCACCTTAAAGACAAGGAGACACAAGCAGGCACAACTCAAACACATTGAGTTCGTGCATCCTCTAGAAGTAGAAGCAGACTAAAACGCATTTTAGCCAAGTATGTTCAATTGTTTACTCAGAAGATATACGATTATCTAGCACAACCTGAAGTAGGCGAACATCATCTATCAGGTGATGATGGTGATGATGGTGATGATGGTGGCGATCAATAGCATCCTGATACTCACGATGATGATGATGATGACATCATCGATCAAGTTGCTGAAGAAGGTGTCCAGGGACAGACTACAGTAGTCGAGACCATCGCAGCAGAGTCTCCTACAGTAGAGCCCAAAATTGATGAACCTGTAGTCGAGGAACATGTAGAAGATAAAGCAGAACAAGAAGCTCATGAAGGACATGAAGAAGCACCAATTGTTGAAGAAACCAGAGAAGTACCTACAGTAGAAGTAACTATAGAACATCAACAAACTGAGTCTCCAGCAGAGGAACCAGCAGCAAAGGAGACACAAGAAGAAGAAGTTGGAGTTCACATAGCTGAACAAACCACAGAAGAACTTTCTGATGTTGAAGCCGAAGAACAAACCACTGAGTTGAGGAACAAGCAAAGGAGCTGCCCACAGTTGAAGATCTAACGACAGTTACATCCACAACAGACTGGGATGCATCACTAATCCATACTATAGCTGAGACAAAGGATGCAGACGACTTTATACAAGGTGTAGCTAAGGTAGAGCAATCAACTCCAACGAGTCTAGCCTTACAAAGTCTGTTGAATCTGTTGTTTACACCACCTTCCTCGTTTGGAAAGGTGCAAACACAAGCAGATCCACCCTCTATGGGACTTACATAAGGAATATGAAGCAGCAGTGCATCAAAAATACAGACAACTCCTCCATCTGTAGTCAAGACACTGAAGGATGCATTTGATGATGAAATTCAAATTATTTCAGTTCAACCGAGACCACCTGTAGAAAGGATACACTCCTCATCCTTAGAGGACACTACAGGATACAGATTGGGAAGAATAGATCAAGAAATATACAACATGCGTGAATGGAACAAAGAAGCACTTCATGAGTTACTTGACATCCTACAGCCAATAGCAGAAGAATTTGAACATGAAAGGCAAACCAAAACTCAAGGCTTTGAAGACTGTCGGATTTCACTTGACAAACTGATAGCAGAGATCATTGACCAAATGCAAAGAGCTCTTCCAACCTCAACAAATTCAAAAGGCAACATACAACTAATCTCTGAAAGCTGAACAAGGCTCTACAAACTACCCAATAACAACTCAATGAAACCATTCACATCAACGACATCAAGGTTGGACTACTTGAAACCAAACTACAAGTAGTTCAGTAGAACATATTCTCTATAGATATTCCCTTAAAGCTCTCAACTCCTCCCATGATGCCAACAAAAAAGGGGAGAAGCAGTCTGTAGCTGAGTAGCAAGGGATCCCAACTGAGACTCGGGGGGAGAAGTCTTCTACAACAAAAAGAAGGCATGCCTCTGAACAAAAAAAGGAAAGGCCTGCAAAGAGATCCAGGCATCATGAGGAGCTGACCTCATGACATAGGCAAGTAGGGGAGTAGTCTGCTGAAGAACGCAGACAACACCACAGAGAGTCAGAAGAAAGATCTCTGAAGCGTAGAAAAGAATCAGAAGAGGAACAAAGACATAAGCACAATAAGGGAAATGAGCATCAAAGGTAAGGAAAAACATTTGTGGTGCTCTTTCTTTCTTTTTTGGTTTGAACATAATTTAATCAAGTAGTAAGACAAGTTATAATATTTTTGTTTTACATAGCAGTTTTTGTTAGTATCAATTTAGGAGGAGATTGATAGGAATGTGTAATTCCTCCAATTATATAGAAATTGATGAAACAAAACTGAGATGTATTAGTCATAATCTACTTAGTGTGCTTAGGCTAGAAAACAAATAGATAGTTATAATCTAGGATGGATGCGGAGGAGCAGACGGCTACAGATGTGTAAGCCAGCAGATGGAGACGACTAGATACTTTTTTGGGTAAGAAGCTAAGGCATTGATGAGCAATAAAAGGTCATCAAAGGCTTCAGGATCAGGGAATGAGCTTGCATAGGAGGACCAACATGGCCAAGCATAATGTGCATTAGCTCTGGGTACATACTGAAAGTTACAATAGGGACTTGGTGAAGACTAGGGTTACATAGTGCAGACTAGGTCTTACAATGCTGGATACAGACTAGAAGTTGTAGCAAACTAGAGTTCAGTAGAGATGGCTGCCAAGGTAAAGTCAAAGGTCTGAAGTTATTCAAACATAGATTTAAGGGACAGATAGCAACGACACAAATTCTAAAATTAGTGAACTGTCAGCATCAGAAACAAGATGGTGAGGGACGAGTGCCAAGGTGTCACATCAAAAACAGTACCATGCCTATAAAAGGGAATCGTTGAGGCTCGTTGAATTAAAGCTGTTGAATAAGATTGAAAGGAAAGCGTGCAAAGCAATCATAAGTTAAAAAAATTACTCAAGAGAGCTAATTCGTAAGGATCACAGTGAAGGAGTGTCACTAGTCTATAGAAAAACACATCTTGCAGCAGAGCCTAGAGTTTGGATCTGTGCAAAGGATCTGAGTCCTTCATCTTTTGTACAAGTTAGATAGCTTGTAAAAGAAAGTTTCTTGTAAGCTCAAACAAGAATATGGTCATATCCACCTCTGGGCTTGACTACATTGGTCATCAAGGGAAGACTGAACTAAGCTCTCGATTATCATTTGATAATAAATATCTGAACCAGTATAAATACTGTGTTTCTTACTTGCTTTCATTTCTTAACATTTAGAACTGTTAGAATTAAATCATCACAACCAAAGAGAGATAAACTCAAAGAGTTTGAACTCTCTACTGCAAACCATCAAGTATCATCTGCAGACTACCTAAGTGATCTGCATAGAACAATGGTCTGCAAAGAACTAGTATTCCGCATCAAAAGTTGAAATAATTTTTGAAACAACCAATTCAACCCCCCCTCCCCCCTCAGATTGAATCTTGGACCTTACAAAGTGTCTGAACTAGTATAAAATCCTGTGTTAGATATTAGATCTTAATTTTCTTTGCATTACTTTAAATATTAGATCTGTTAAAAATAGATCAAAGAGTGTGAAGAAACAAGCTCTGAAAGCATAAGTCTTTATACCAGACACATCGTGCAGTTTGTAAGAAAAACTAGTGCATACTAGTCAAAACATTCTAATGCCTTTTATCAAAAAATTTAAAATAGCCTGTTCACTCGGACTTCTTACCGAAGTCCGAAGGGTACGTTCATGTTTCATTTTCTTATTGCGGAGAACAAGGGAGGCTGACTTCCCAGTGTTGTAGCACCGGCCATGGCCCTTCTTCCTACTTTGGGTAGCTTTTGGACTACCTCGTTATGGCCCGTTTTGGCTCAGACTCGCTCGTCGTCCTGTTCAAGGCCTTTTATGCCCGTTTGACCTCAATTGACCTTTGTTTTTTACTTTCTTAGGCTCATTTTGTAGGAAAAACACACATAAAAGTATCTGAATTAACTGAAGGAGAGATACAAAACACAATTAAAATGTGCAATTAGCCAAAAGAAGTGTAGAAATCAAGAAAGAAATAAGATGGAAAGTGAACTTTTACAGTCTAATCACATTTACCTTCATTTATCTAGCCTTTATACCTCAATCGAGATCAACCATGTAAAGATTGACCCATGATCAAAATCTACTAAATATCTAAGTTCTTTCAATTCCATCAACTTACTTTTATAGCTCAGCATTCGTTTTGGTGAATTCATCCACCAATTCAGTGAGGTGTTTTACTTTTTTATCTCATTCCTTGAACTCTCTTGGCCAGTAAGTCATTTGACTTCTTTTCAATTTCCTCACATGCCAAATTGTATTTTTCTCTGAAAATTCCAATCAACTCAAGGTTTTCTTTATTTTCTCTTGAAAGGGCAATGAAGTTTTCTGAGGTCTCTTGGACAGCCTTTTTGTAACGCCCTGGCTTCCAACTCAGCTGACAAGTGGTGTTATGCTGCTCCACATAAAATCCATAGCAAGGGCAAACAACTCTATCGAGTTTTAGGTATAAAATTAAAGGAAACTACTTGTACATACCATTACATTTACAAAAGATAGTTTTTTACAATACACTTTCCAGTATCCAAAACATTATACATCGCATCCTCCAGTACTAGAATGTTATACAACCATCTTTCAGAAACTAACCAATTATACATCTTTTGTCCAACAGTTAATGTATTACATATTATCTTACAACAGACATTATTGAGCTATCATATTATTTATAATTAGGTGTAACGTTTTAGATGCAATGCAAGTTCCCTTTAATCTGTTCCAACTTCATTTCGGCCCGCACCTGAAAATAAAGCCCTTAACCTGTGAGAAAAAATCTCAGTAACGTAGTGAGAAAAGCTTGATATTCAGGGGTTCTCCATCGACTATGATAAATCGTGGAGAGCCCTTGAAGGGAAGCAAGGAAAAGAAAATATATGCTTAGACCATATTAGTCAAGGAATAATGTTATAATCAATTTATGTGTCTTATTAATTACATTATATGCATGGAATGCATCTTTTCTATTGTGTTACTATTTGTAAATTAAGGACACGACTTCATAAGATCGAACTTCGAAGAAATACTGAAACCCGATGACTTTTACAAAAACCATGGGAATGTAACAACTAACACGGCAAGCCTCTCTCAAGCATATTTTCTTCTTTTTTTTCTTTATAGACATGATCCAATAGGTTAACTAGACTGATTGGCATGTTCGGGCACCCAAGTCATCGTAATGCCATTTCTTGCACCCAAAGAGGACAAGTTGTTACTTCTCCTCTCCCTAGTTTGTCCCCACTTGCCCGTTACGATGAATCAACCAACACGACTCAATTAGAGTGTTCAAGGAATGATACACAACATCAGATTTTTCATGACGGGCCAATGATTCCCTTGATGTCTGATACGTGCAAAGACATTCGAAAAAGATTATGATGAAATTTGATTGAAATACCCAAATGATTGTAAATTTATTAAGCAAGACGGGCCATGTCGTTAAGCATTAAACAACACGACTCGTGCAGCTTGAAGGACCGAAATCGCTGCCCATAGTGACATAACCCGTGTTATACAACACGGCCCGTGTTCCCTCGCTCTTTCGGAAATGGCTTACTATCCATAGTGACACCCTAGTTTGTTCCCTCACACTCTAGGAACTTTCAACGACTTCTTAAGAATTTCAAACGCAATCCTTTTCGTTTATTTTCAAAGTATGTTATATTTATATATATGTGTGTATATATATCAACTATTATTAATCATCATCACCCACCTTCAAGTCAAACTATACATATTTCTTGAGACGAACATAACGTATAATGAAATGACCCGGTCACTTTCCTCTTTTTTCCGACGACATCGCTTCAACTATCCATCGTCCCCGACCTCCATCATTATCAAACCGTACCCATACAAAATATCAATCATGCATAAGGGATCGAGGAAAGGGGTAGGTTATCTTTGTTGTGTGAAAACCCTAGATGACCTTAAACCCTTGAAATCAACCACGCGAACAACGCCTCATTGCCGGCTGCTCGTCCCTGCTGTTCTAGATTCCAACATCCACTTGAAGCTCTCTCATGGCCAAAAATGTCTCCGAAGAAGCCTTGGGTTTGGTGGCTAAAGGGAGGAGATCGATGGTGGTGTGCGTCGGTTCCCTTGAGATGGTTGTTGTACTGTTCGTTGCCGCTCATTCCTGCAAGGTGTTCTCTGATTGCTGGGCCAAGGGAGGTCGTTGAGGAGGTCATTGGGGTTCCTAGGCAAGGTTGCATCGTTAAGGGAGGATGCAGGTAGTGGCAGCTCGCGTTTGAAAGTGACGTTGCTGGTGGCGCCGCGATGACAACAAAGGAGAATGGTTGTGGTGGTGTTCTCTGGTGGCTCTAGGTGGACGGCGACAATCTCTAGCAATGGTTGGCGATGGTGGCAACCGGCAGGTGGGGAGAGTGGTGGTGATGGGAGGTTGATGGTGATGGCGAGGTGGGTCAGATGGTGAGAGGAGAAGGTAAAGAGAGTGATGTGTCGAGGGAAAACGAGGAAAGGAAAGATTTAGTACTCAATGGGTCCCACATGTTTTTAATCAAGGGATACCTTTTATCTTCTTTTATAATATTTGATAATAAATATCTCTCTAATTATCTTAATAAATTAACTTTTTCTAACCATATATATATATATATATAACGTTTATCGATAATAAAATTATCCCTCATTTAATTATCGCCCTATCGCATTAGTTCATTTCTTTTGTTAAGTTCTAACGTTTGTATATTCAAATTATATCGTAACAACGAATATTGTATTATCGCTACTTTCCATCCTTCGTATTTAACGTTCTAACGTTAATACATATTATTATAACGCTAAGCATTAGATTAACGTAAATTTTTTTCGTTTCTAATTAACGTTCTAACGTTAATAAATTATATTCGTAACGATAAACATTTATTAACGTCACTTTTCATCGTTTCGTAAAATATTTTACGAATGTTAATTTTTTACGAACAATTGTTTCCCTACATTTATACATATAACTTTATGTTCATACGTAAATTTTAATTAGTATATTTTCTTGGGTATTACACTCTTTCACTTTCTCAATAGAGGCATGAGAGATAGAAAGATCAAATACCTATTGCTTGTCCTCACTTATGGCCATGAGACAAAATTGAACATTTAAGATTGTTTCTTCATCATCTGAATCTGTCTCGCTCTATGTTTTTGCAGCCTAGTCCTTGCCCTTTTATTTTATGTCAGAGTTATCTTTGCTATAGTCCTTCTTCTATTTCTTTATAGTAGACTCTGGTAGAACTCATCTACATTGTAGCAAAATTGGATTATTCTTTAGGCATGCCTCTTTCTCAATTTCTTTAGGCTTGGCTGCATCATTTTTCTTGAAGTTTTTCTTCTTGAAAAGGTTCATGAACTTCTTTCCCGTTAGTGCAAATTCTTCTGAAATAGATTGCTCACTTGTTGAGGAAGTCTCAGTGGTATCTTGCTCAGCCATTGATCTTAGAATATTTTTTTGAGCTTTAAAGGTCAAGGTCTTCTTCCTTGCCTCATCAATTTGATTGTTTTGCTCTACTGCAAGATTGTAGGTGTGTAGCACACAGTATAGTTAAGCAAGTGACATCTTGGCTAGCTCCCTTAACACACCAGATTTCACCAAGGGATCTCATGAACTTACGGTTTACTTCCGTGTCAAATGTCTTCCCTAAGGTCTTTAACCTTTTGATCAAAACATTGGAGCCCATTGACACCCAGTCATATTGCTCCATGAGGACATCCTTCTTATTTTCTACGATCTCATTGATTCTTTGATTTCTCAGCAGCGGAGCATCTCATGCCTCCTTGGTTGTGGCCGTATGAACCACAATCATAAGCATATCATCATCAAGGGCTTTGAAGATCTGATTTCTTGTCTTTCTATCCAACTACACCAAGTCCCATTCCTCTTTCGTACATTGAGCTTTGGGCTTGTCTATCTCTCTAGAAACATCGGTTACATCTATCATCTTAGGAGCATAGGGACTATTTGTGACTATATCTTGCATCCTTTCATCTATTGAGTCCAAATAGGATAGCATTCTTAGCTTCTAATGGTTGAACTTCTAATAGGTTGATGGTTCACCACTGTTGGGACACTTAGGTAGCTTTGGAGGAGCCATACATTCTTTACACAATAAACTGTTAGTATCTTCTTTACAAGTAATTCGAGAGGAGGGTGAATAAGCCTTTTTCTTCCTAATAACTGTTAAGTCTAGAAAATTAGGGTCTAATATGAATTGTAATTCTCTTAGTTATAATAAATAACCTAGAGCAGGGTGAATAGGATATTTAAACATTTCTTTACAACTTATTGCAGCCTTGTCTTGGCCAGTATACACTAGGTCTATTACAGACTTGCGGAACTAGTTTCAATCAAGACTTAAGTCCTTTGGAATTTGTTTCTTTTGTGTCCAATTTATATTCTAGTAGTTATAATGCATGAAATAAAATACAATAAAGCACATAATAATTTATGCTGGTTCAAACAATCGTTATAAAATGATCAATGAAGGCTTAGTCCAGTCTTTCCTTGATGACCAATATAGTCAAGCCAAGATGTGAGTTCACTATCTTTTTGTTTTGGCTTACAAAGAAACCCGTTACAAGTTTAGAACTTGGTAAGGCAAGAACCTAGAACTTTTCACAGATCAAGTAATGACTTTGCTGTAGCTTTATGTTCTTGAGGCAGACTAGTGAACTCCTTCCTTCAAATCTTCAATCACACCTCTTGAGAACGATTGCCAACCAACTTTGGAGTGCTTTAGCTTGGAAATGAATCTCATTATCGTCGTCAATCGTCTAACTGGAAACAATCTCCTTTTATAAGGTTTCGAGGATTAGAACCGATGATTATATTGTACTGACATTATCAGTTGTCTGTTTGTCCCCTGTACTGATCCTGGGTGATGTTGACAGGCTTCCTCATAATAGTCTTCAACCTCGTATAGATTTTCAAATCTCAAATCTTCGATATGATACTTTCCCAATTCCTTATCCAATTATCGACCAGCTTTACTACATTCCACTCTATTACGCTTCTGCTACACCCAGTCTACTATATTGTGATTTGACCTTGGTCTTGAAACTTGGATCCTAGAACCTGACACATTTGTGGTCATTTTCTATTCATATTCATCCTACTTACTTATCTAGAACTTTTTGAGGTAGCTTGCATCTAGGTGATCCACATTGTCCCTTCCAACTATGATCGTTTGCTGCTCTACTATAAGCTTCCTAGAAAGTAAATAACTATCCTAATTCTCAACCTAAGTAACTAACTATGAGCATATCCTACTCTAAAATTTTTTTCATCAATTTCTATAAAATTGGAGGGATTGCATATTCTTAAAATGATGATTTCACATGTATTGGTTTCATGAGTGTGAATGCATTTTGAAAAATAAGATAAATATTATTTTTTTTTCAGTTGGTCTTTCCAATACCCATTCATATAGCTAATTACATTGTTTTGAGATCTTATTTTAATTGATATAAACCCTTTGTATTTTTATTATTATTCTTAACTCTAGATTATTTTCTCACTTAGTGTTAGTTAGTGATTTATTCAATTCGCCTAACTTTATAAATTCACATTCTCATTTCTTACAATTATGATAAACCACTAGAAATAATTTAATTTGTCTTCTTCATGGGATCGATACCACTTGAAACTATATTTTTAGTGTTTTTAAGGGAAATTAATTTGTGTGTATAACGACATGCACCAATTTTAAATCATATATAGACAACCTGTTTTAACCAATTTTTCACTTAAAATGTATTAAGTATACTTCATTAATTATTCTCATAACTGATATAATAAATCCTATAATCATTAAGAAAATGTTACTTTTTTGAATAAAATTCACAAAAACTCAACCTAGACATAAATTTCTAGGCAAAGTCAAAGTGCTTCATATTATTTACAACAAAGTGAGTACCATTTTTTGAAGTTTAAATTAGGCAAAACTCGAGGTCTGACACATCTTGGGAAAAAACTTGATGCACACCAAATAAATCTTATAAGAAAATCCATTATCATATGAGTTTAATAGCAACTGTTGCGTGGTGCATTGAGTTATGTTTTGATAATGTTGTTGTAATCCTTTATTTCTATGACATTGTATTATTTCTATGGCCCGTTATGCCTTCTGTAAGACACAAAACACTTCAAAAGTAGTTCCATGTTTGTTCAAAAAGGCATTCATGCGTTTGGTGCTCGTTGAGCCCCATTTACGATAGCCCAAGCCCAACGCATGCACGTGTGTTTCTTAAGCCCACATGGTTTAGTAATTAATTCAAGAGAGAAGTAATGAAGAAACACTTATATATGCTCTCCACTCAAACCCCACCACCAATGCGAGTAAAGGTTTTCAATCAACCTTTGCTCCCTTTCTTTGACCTAGACAACTTTCTATATAAACTTGCTTTAATCACAATTATTTGCATATTGCATGTAACATTATTAAGCTCCAATAAAAAGTTTAAAGGAGCAATTTCAATAATCTCTCACTTGGTTAGAAACTCCTTTACCAGATTAATCTCCGAGTCTTGTATGCATAAAGAAAGGTTGCTTTCGTATTAAACCTTCCTTAGTGTATCTCCCTAAAGCCAAATCGATTTACCTGGTGTCCTAAGATTAAACTAACAAACCTTGTGATATGACCGGAGTTACCACACACCTATAATTTTCCTTTTTCGACGAGAATTTCGCTCACTTAGCACTTCTTATGGCCATGTGCATATCCCAATTTCATGAACATTTAGGGTATAAATCATAACATCCCATGAGAAGAGGCATCACTTCTAGTTCATATAGGTGAGATTTTGTGCTCCCGTTACTAGAGCACATTTAAATCTCATTAAGAGCATTAAAGCTTTAACCTTGAACACGTAACGAAATCTTATTATCTTTTCCTTTCGGGCAAAACTTGCTATAATACAATTGATAGGAATGTGCAATCCCTCCAATTGTATAGAAATTGATGTAACAAAACTGAGATATATTAATCATAATGTAGTTACTATGTTTAGGCTAGAAGTCAAGTAGGTAGTTGCAGTTTAGGTTGGATGCTGGAGACCAGACGGCTGCAGATGATGGAGACCTTATGAGCCACCAGATGCATACTACTACAAAGAACCTTAGCTAAACACCTAAGGCATTGATGAGCAACAAAAGAACTTTAAAAGCTTCAGGATCTGGGCATTGAGCTTGTATACGAAGACCAACACAGAATGCATCAATGTGTAGAAGATCTATATGTAGACGAGGTTAAAGCAAGAAGTGCTGCAGATGAGATCTCACAGTACAGTATGCAAACTAAGGTACAACAGAGATGATTGTTGATGGTTGGGTCAAAGGTCTGGAGTCAGTCAAATGAAGATTTGAGTTAAAGCAGCAACAACATAATTTATGGAGTTAGTGGACTTCCAGCATCATAAACAAGATGATAGGGGACACAAGTGGCAAAGTGTCATGTTAGAAACAGTACAATGTTGCTGGGTTCGTTTCCTGAGTCTATAAAAGGAAACCGTTGAAGCTCATTGAAGTAAGGTTGTTGAATAATATTGAAAGGCAAGAGTGCAAAGCAATCAACAATCAAAGATTACTCAAAAAAGCTGAATCATGAAATACATAGTGAAGAGGGTTCACTAGTCTGTAGAAGAACACCCTTTGCAGCAGAGTTCAGATTACTGAATTTATGCTAAGATTGTGGGTCTTTATCTTTTGTACAAGTTTTTTAGCTTGTAAGAAGAAGTTATCTTGTAAGCTACAAACAAGAAGATAGTGATACTCACCTCTTGGCTTGACTACACTAGTCACCAAGGGAAGACTGGACAAAACTCTTGTTTATCAATTGTTAACAAGTGTCTGAACCAGTATAAATATTGTGTATCTTACTCGTCTTCATTTCCTAGCATTTAGAATAGTTAGAAACTAACCTTCACAACCTAATAGAGGCAAATTCGAAGAATTGAAGTCTTTGCAACATACCTTCAAGTGTTAGCTGCAAACCACCTAGGTGGTTTGCATAGAATAGTGGTCTACAAAAATATAATCCACTGCATAAACTTGCTAAAAATTGAATTAACCTATTCCAACCCCCCCCCCTAGATTATATCTTAGACCTTACAACAATAACCGATCATAATCACTTGTTCAGACCATATTAAACCCAAAGTATAGGGGTATTCCCTAAGTTTGGGTTAGGTTATCATCGCTACCGATTTAGAATGGTCTAAGCTGCATTGCTCTTGTAGTACTAGTCACAAGGTCTTTACCAAATGACCTAGAAGAGATGTGAGGTTTGTTTAGACGTGATGTCGACAATTACAATGATACCATCTTGTATCAATTGTCTCACAAAATCATGTCTTTGACCAATGTGTAGTACTATTTACCATTGCCAAAATTGCTTCACTATCACAATATTGTGAAATGGTTAGCATTGGACTAGGCCACAACTTGATGTCAAGAAATAAGTTCTTAATCCAATCTGCTTCTTGTCCATAGTCAAATGAGATATGCACGTTCGCTTCTTGCTATCTCAAGAAACTGCACCACCCAGTAGGGTGAATAATCACCTACTTGTGGATTTGTTGTCATCAATGTTGGTGATCCAACTCTCATCCTTATATCCCTTTAACACGGTGAGATCTCTATGATAGAATAATCCCAAGTTTTTAGTATTCTGAAGATATCCCAATGTTCTACCAATAGCTTTTCAATGTACAACGCTTGGATTTCTAGTATATCTACTAAGTATACATATGGAGTATGTAATATCCGGTCTAGTACAATGCATGACGTACATTAAACTATCAATTGCACTTACATATTCAAGCTGAGTCTTTCATCTCATTATATTGAAAAAGTACTTTCTCAATATAATGAGATTGTCTCATAATAAAACCCCCCCACTTTGCCTTCTGATCTTGATACCTAACATGGTATCAACTTTACAAAGGTCTTTCATCTTAAAGGTCGATGATAGATACTTTTCATTCACTTCAATCATATTAGTGTCGATAATACATCAACATACAAACACACAATTACACCATATTCTTTGATGAATTTGGAGCAAATGCATCTATCCGAACTATTGTGACAAAAACTAAAAGTAAGTATGGTGGCATCAAACTTTGCATGTCATTGTTTAGGTACTTGTTTGTGACCATATAGGGATATAATCAATACACATACTAATTTCTTCTCATTTCAGTTAACACAAACCCTTCTGGTTGCTCCATATATACTTTCTCATTTAAGTCTCCATTTAAGAAGGTGATCTTCACATCCATTTGATGGAGATAAAGATGATTAAATAAAGACAAAACAATGAGAATTCTAATAGAACTAATGCAAGAAACATGAGTATAAGTATCAAAATACTCAATGACTTCCTTTTGTCTAAATCTCTTAGCCACTAATCTTGCTTTAAAGGCTAGTATAGTTCCATCGGGATTGTATTTTCTAATCCCCTTGCATCTGATAGGTTTAGATCCTTTGATAAATATAACAATACCTATGTGTTATTACCCATTATTGAGTCCATTCAATTCACAAATGTCGGAATGGATTAAGTCTATGATGGTGTCATAGATTTTACACAGTTAACGTTTCTCAAGATTATCTTTGCCTACTTTAATCATGTCAAGATTTTTTATGCTTCTAGAATTCCAAGCATTGGTGCCATAAAGTAGAAGACTCAAGAACATAAGCAATATGAATAATATTCTTAATATCAATACTTAGTTTGTACATGTCATTACATGAATATCCTTTCCCAACAAAGACATCATCCTTTATAAGAATCATATTTCCGGATTCAATAAACACTTTGAATCCCTTCTTATCTAGTAAATCAACAGAAATGAGATTCTTCCTAATCTCGGGTACATATAATACATTAAGAAGAAACAAGCATTTTTCGGAAGTGCAATTCATGTCCACGGTCCCCTTGCCCTTAATCTTGACACGAGCATCATTTTCCATAAGGACTTCCCCGTCCTCTACCTCTTCAAAGGTTTTGAACATTTCACGGTCATTGTACACATGAACTGTTGCACCAGAATCTATTCACCTTCGCTTGCGATGTTGATTTCAGAGATCATGCACACAAGATTCCAATCGGTAACCATCGTCACAAGATATTCCTCAACCGCATTAGCATTGTTAAGATCAACACTTTTATGGAATTGGCATTCCCTTGCATAGTTCCCAGTTTGTCAAACACATGGCATAAGTCATGCCTCTTCTTCTCGAAATTATCGTGCCTTGGTTATTGGCCGGTCTTCTTGATGAACTTTGATGCTTTCTTCTTAAGGCCCTCACCATTTCTCTTCACCTTCAAGTGTTTAGAGGAACTAGCCTCCACATAATACACATTAGTCTCACTCTGTTTGCCTTCATGCAAATGAGCATCTTCCTCTATACGTAAGTGCTTAGAGTATTTGTCAATTGAGATGTCCTCTCTCTTGTGCATCATCCTTTTGGCATAGCTTTTCCATGAGGGGGAAAGTTTGGCAATGATCAACTCCACTTGGAAAGCATCGGGTAAAAAGATCATCAAGAATTTTAACTTGTTCACAATAACTTGTAGGGTGTGAACTTATTCAAGAAATGGTTTATTGTCCACCATCTTGTAATCCATGTATTTTACTATTAAATACTTATTTATACCTTTCTCATCGGCCTTGTACTTGAATTCCAATGCCTCTCATATCTCTCTCATAGATTTGACATCTGTGAAGAGCTCATAGAGGCGATCAGATACTGTATTAAGGATGTGACCGCTTCATAACAACTCATCCTTTTCGTGCTTCATACCTTTTCTTCCTCAAGGGCTCTATTTTTGTGGTGTTTGGTTGTTCTCCCTTCTTTTCTTTTGGATCATTTGGATCGATAGAAGTGCTGGATCTAGAATGTTGTAAATTTGCAAATGTGGTAAGGAGGTTTCGTATTTTGTCTTGCCAAAGGAAAAAGTTATTCCCGTCAAACTTGTTGACTCTCACGAAGTCTTGATTCATCTTCAATGATTAGGCCTCCATGTTACTTGAGATAATAAATCCTTAAACTTGTTGGGAATGTATCGAGGAATGCACCAATGAAGAACTCGTATACTTGAGACTTAGAGCCGTTGTAGATCAACTTTCTTTAAAGATTTATTTGTCTCCTGTTCGGTGAAACAAAGATCACTTGGGGATCTCGACTATATCCCCACGGTCTTAGCAATTAATTTATGAGTAGTGAAGAAGCCTTTATGTATGTTGTCCACTCAAACCCCACCACCAATGTGGATAAAGATTTTCAACCAACCTTTGCTCCCTTTCTTTCACCTATACAAGTTTTCACACAAACTTGTTTTAATCTCACTTGTTTGTCACATTTCATGCAACACTATTAAGTTCCAATATCAATATGTCAGGGAGCAACATCAACACTACATACATGTGATTATTGTTATGAAAGCATCATCGTCCAAAAAAAAAAAATCTATGTAATCGAGCATGAATTAGGATCTTCATCGCTGAACCATGGAGGGGCATAAACATACTGGATTATATAAGGAATGTTCCTGCTCCTGATTTTCTCCTCCAGTTCTTTTAACTGGATATCTGGATTATGCGTGGTCATCGTTGGCAATGGTGGTTACTGCCAACTTTTTGGTGATCGCAGCATTGGAACAGAGAGAAGTTCCCTGAAAACAATACTCACTTTTTACTTTTGAACATAATATGATTGGAGGAAGAGTACAGTTCTACTTATGGTCCTTTCTCAATTAATACGAGGATGCCATGTTTACAATCATCATCAAACTGCAACTTCATAGTCCTATATAACTAACAGGCACAGCTTCCTGGGTTTCCTCACACAGCTTGCACCATCCGAGTAATAAAACCCAGCAACAACAACTAACGAGTTATGTTTTCTTAGCTGAAGACTCTTCATGGAGAGGAGACCTCCCTTCGAGAGTTTGACTGTTTTCATCAGGCATCACTTCTCCTGCGAAGACAAAACTGCTAGCTGCCTCGAAGATATTTGCTATTTGCATGACTACTGATTGGCAGAGGATGCTGTTTGGAAGAACAGAGTCAGGAAGACAAGGCATGCACTGCGGGGAAAATCCTGCTTCCTTGTAGATTGGAGTATATAATGTAAGCACTGCCCTGCAAAATATAAATCTAACCGAAAAAGAAAAAAGAACAATCGAGAATTAGCTTCAAAACATTTAGTATTAGGGCAAAATAACAGATTACGATGACACGAAAAGCATGTAGGTTAAAACACAAAGCAGAAATGATTATACCTTGTAAGCATACTGATTACATTCTCCCTTTTTTATAGGGTTTGTTTGTTTTGTAGAGGGGGGGGGGGGGGGTTGGGGGTCGACTGTTTGTTCTCTCCAAACTTGCTGTATTAAATAAGAAGCACAATCACCTGTGTATAGAGTCAGAAGAGTTGCTTTTTTTATTAGGCAAAATACCTACACATTCCTCGTTTTCATCCCAATGGCAGGCACAACTAGACAATCTCGTTCTACTTAAGTGCCTAATGCTAACAAAAGGCAAGTACATGGGAAGAAATGCAAGTCATAATTTGGGGCAATTTGTTTCTGCTGCAAGGGGTCAGTAACAACTTAAGTGCTCCAACTAATTGATCGAATTAAGCTCATTTGAATAAAAGAAAAAAAGGGCACCATGGATAAGACATTTAATTCTTATCGAAAAAAATCTCTCCATTGTTTGCAACAAAGGAAAACCTGTGTCCTCAGACCCTATGTTTGACGAAATGATCAGGGTTTTTGTTTTTGTTGCGGATAAGACATTAACTCAACCAAGACTTCAAGAAAATAGAACAGCAACTGAGAAACCAATCAATGCAGCAGTCATCCTATTTGTATGGCAATGGGACTAACACCCATTCACAATAGATTTAAGCATGGAAAACATGGACCTAAATACAGAATGGATGACTTCTGGTCTCATGAATCATACTCAAGATTGATCGTTCAGATTCTCTACAATCATGCCAAGGAACTCAATCATATCACAAAGTTCAATGGTTATAGTATGGAACTTATGCCTACATCTGACTGCTTCAGTGAATATTCAGCAGAATGCTAACAAATGAAGAAGGATAAAATGCAGCAAGTACCTCAGTATAAGCCGTCTAAGAAACTGATCACATAAAACCTGTCCCCATGCTGGATGTAGAGCACTTTCTGTCGCCAATTTTGTACCCCATTCTTCCACTGATGATGAGAGGAGCTTCTCTACATCATCAAAAGTATCCTGCATGTATATTTTCCCCCATCTCAGCAGATGATGCATGTAGCTGGAAACAAAATCTGAAATAAGAACACTAACCGCATCTACAGCAGAGGCAGAGATCCCAAGGAGATGACAGAAAGCTTGGATAGGAGTGGTAAGGAACATGGTAAACAGGCTTCCATTGTTCTGATGTGACAAGTCAGCAGTAGCGATAGAAGGAGTAGAGCGTGGAGATAAAAGTAGTATAGCAAACACTCCTTTCTCTGCACCACTTATGGTCTGCATTAGTAAGAAACATACATCGTTAATCCGTGATTCTAAGAAGACTTCTGACCGGATTAGATAAATAACAGATATAAAACTTCATGACATGGCACACAGATTAAAATTCAAGATGAAGTAACGATTGTTTTGTCAGTAATTCATTAGGCAACCTCAATATTCATAGGGTAACCTCGCAGGAGGGCAAAAAGGCAACTAATGAAGATGAAAACACAAAGTATCAGCTTGCGGAAACTAAGTATCAGCTGCGGTATTCTTTTGCCCATTCTCACCAACCCCAGGAATCATAAAATGGTAGAACTAGTGGTCCCGGTTCTTTTCTTTGCAAGTAACTATGCAAAAATTCAAGCACCATATCAAAATTTCTGAAAGCTATAGATTTAGATTAAACAGTTTTGGAACAAGAGTCAGAGACTTACCTTGAATGCTGAACTGCTTTCACTATCAATAACAAGAAACAGTGGCTTCCTTGTGAATGGAAGTAAATCACAGGGATAGATGCGATTCAAACCTGAAAATACATAAAAGGGAAAAAAAAAACTAGCAAGCCAAACAAATGAAATTCCAGGGGACAAACAGTTAAATCAGGAAATGACAAAGGAGATAAACAGCAATTGGAACAGAAAAAGAGGGAGCAATGGCTAGACACACAAGCTACAATACACTGTAAACTAGTGAAGGATCATAGCCATCTCTATGATCATGTCAAATGGAAAGAAAACAATATTATATTATGCAAAGTTAAGAGAACGGAATAAAGACACACCGAGATCATCTAGCTTACTATGCATGGTATCCATGAAAAATAGCACCACAAATATAAATCCAAGCAGGTAAAAATAAGAATAAAAAATGATCACGTCATAAGGATGAACCCAGCTAAGCGCTGCTCTTATAAGATAGGTTTGAGAGGACATCCGCCTAGAAATATGCGGATGTTGTTCGATTGAGGACAGATGGACCTTCTCAGGGTACAAGTAATAGTCCTTCAACAACGAGCAAACATTAGAGAGAAGAGTTGAGAAGGTCAAAAAGCTTAGCCAGCAAGGTTGTGATGGCAGTTGCATGATCACGAAAAGAAAATAACATGAATGATGATAAGGGTGCAAGTGGGAAACAAGACAGGACACAAGGTAGAATTTAACTTCTGCCAAATCAGGCAATGACTTGGTATGGCTGCAGAGTGGTTTGTGAAGATTGTCACAAAGATTGGCAAGAGCAAAAGCTTCCTTTCCAGGGAAGGACTGATTTCACCATCAAACTTTTCAATGCATATATGGAGGAGAGAAATACCCAGAACGCACTTGCTCTGCAAGTATGGGCTGCATGGCATGGGAAGACCAAGAAACGTGCAACTAGGAAAAGGATGCCATTGAGTTCTGTGGTAGTATTGCGTAAGAGGAAGTACAGTTCCATGGTACACCAACTCATGAAAGGAACAAGACAAAACCTTGGTCGGGGATGCGCATCTTGTTGTCCTTGATATTGAAAAATATTGCCCCAGACATCGGAGCAGTGATGAGGTTTCATGGGAGGGTACAAAGTGGGAGGGTACAAAGTGATCCAGACCCACTTTCAAGGAGCTTAAGAGGAAAATTGCAAAAGCATGAAAGGCAGCAAAGCTAAGCAGAAAATGCAATGACTTTGGTTCCTTATTTGCAGAGGAAGACTTCAAAAGGAAAACCCTAACAATAGCAGAAAAAGTTTCTAAAAAAGAAAATATTTTTTCTCCCACTTTCTTTTCTCTTTCTCCCTTCTTTATTTTTTGTTGTTGTAATTTTTTTTTTTTTTTTTTTTTTTTTTTTTTTTTTTTGGGGGGGGGGGGGGGGGGGGGG
>LIEC01010609.1:0-27800 GCA_001925005.1 Drosera capensis | reverse complement strand
TTTTTTTTTTTTTTTTTGCTTTTGTGGTGGTGGGGGAGAGAGGGGAGAGGAGGGGTTATGAGGGAGCACTATTCAACTGATACTCCATTGAGAGTCGAAACGACAGGCATGCAATCTCTACAGTCCTTTATCAATCACGATATACATCAAAACAACCTTTTAAGAGGATAAAAATGAAAGGGGTATCTACCATTCAACAAACAATGGCTGATTTACCACCATGGATCACGTATCAATGACATGAATAAGAGCGGCTCATTTAATATTCAGTTCCAGTAAACCATTCAAATTTTGTTATTGTAAAAAGCAAATGATTGTGTCTGCTTTTATTACCCTCTACTCATTTCATGACTGATACCAAATGTTACCTTCATTTCCACGGGAGCAAATGCGTATGCAATCCAAGTCAGAGTTCAAGCATACTTCATTAACATGACCACCAGGAGAGCCTCGGGTATCACAATTGGAAGTATCATCTAGAGACTGAATGTTATCCACGGTGTTCATATCAGGAATAATAGAGTCTCTACCAGGGGAAGCCGAGTAAGGTCGTGCTCCTACCATGTAGCAATTTAAATTATGAAAAATTACGTTCAGGAGAAAACATAAGATTCTGAATTCTTACCAGAGAGATACAATAGTAGAACTCCATCGGATGGCAGCTCCTCAAAGGCTGTACCCAAAACCTGGCTAGAAAAAACTGAAGTTTACAACATGCAGTCCTCCAAAATAACAAATGTTTCACTTCCTGTTATGTAATCACATGCAGACAATTTCTACTATTCCTTTCCTTTCCAGCATGAGAAAAAATCCATTTTGAAAGAGAAATATTTTTCCTTAGTTACGATCACACTGCTGGCACTGTTGTTTTTTATTTGGAACAAAATAAGACGAAAACTAAAGAAATATATTGAACTCAGAAAAAAGTCAGTTAGAACTGAGAGACAACCAAATAAACTGAATGACCTCCAATATTGGCAGAGGTGCTTCCAATGACATAACCACAGAGTACTACTACTTCAAAAGTAGAACTCTCTATGAAATCAATTTTACTATAACTACTAAGAAACTTATTTTCCGCCTTCTCATGGGAGACTATCAAAATCTAAATAATCGGTACCGGTACCAAACCCGCAACTTGATGGGAAGAACCAACCTGCCGGTTTAGCAGAAACTGGGTAACAAAATGCATGTATCAAATGAAGAGGAAAGTATCTAGAAAGTGATAAAGAAAGTCTCTTAAATAACACAAGTTTTTCTCCATAAACTCCAGAAGAAATAACATAGTGAAGCAATTAAGTCCCCTTTGAGAATAGCATCTAGATAGGCACCCGAGGCTTTTCATAATGTCAACCATCATAGATTTCGTTGGCAAATTTACATGATTTTAGCAAACAAATCAGTGAAGTATTGCTATGATAACGACTAAGCTAAGTTGGGTGATAGAAGATTGAAAATACAACCATTAACTATTCAAAACTTACCGCAAGGAAATGTACAGAAGATGCACGATATAATACAGCTTTCCGTGGATTACATGGCAAAGTCGGATCAGTAAGGTCTTGCAATTGGTTAATGGTAGATCTTGTCCCGTTCTGACCAACACCAGTATTACTTCCTCGTATGACTGATCCTCCTGACTTGTAGAACGAGCCAGAAGGTTCCCACTCAAGACACTGAAGCATTCTGTACGTGTCAAGTGTGATCTCTGAAAACTTGACCTGAATCAGCATAAGAAAGAAAAGGAGATGCAACATCGCCAAGAATATCCATATGAATAATGTGGAAGCCATCCTTCCATGCAAGCAGATGATAGAGACAGCACAAACCTCATGTGGGTGGTAGCTACAAAGTATTCCATCCCGCAGTCGAAGATTTCTCTTCAGGTGAGGTGCAGAAACATGGCGAATACGATCAGGATGAGCATCAAGGACAAGACTGTATCTCAAAGGTCTCATATTCATAAATACAGAGTCAACTTTCTGAAATATAACTATTTCCTGAAGCACCACCTTCCATTCTTTAAAGTTGACGTCCTGGAAACATCAAGATGCAGCAATCAATGAATTTATTTTTTAAGATGTGTTTATCAGGATTCAGCCGAAGAGATACAAGGCAATGCCCAATAACTGATTACATCTCTTTTTTTTTTTTTTTTTTTCCTTTCTTGTTTTGATGGGTTGGGGTGGGGTTGGAGTGTTGATAAAACAGATAGAGCCCAAAAACCCCAGGTTTTTTATCCTTTCTCTTTTTATCTCCTATTAGGTGTGTGGGGTTGGGTTGGAGTGTTCATAAACAGATAGATCGCAAACAATTCATTCACCTTTATACAATACATGGAGGACGCAAAAACAATTAAAATATAAGTTATGAGAAGCAATTAAATTCAGCCAAATACATAGGGCCTCAGCTTAAAAGCGTGTGAGATAAGCATTGGAGAAACTCAATAATTGATGAAACTCTACAAAACCAAGACAACCACCATAAGACCAAAATTAATAAGTAAACTTGGTGTATCTTGAAACACGCAAGAAAGCTCGTGCTGGGACTCCAAACTTGATATGTGGAAATGATTTTATCTGGGAGAAAGCTTCTTTGATCTTGGAAAAAGAAATTACACGAGGATTGTGCATCAAAGCTTCAAAAGAGCATCATATTCTGTAGCGCGCGACACAAAAAAAGAGCCAAAGAGGAAACTAAGGAAACTAGCACTGAACTGTGAAGGGGCAAGATGACCCTGTTACACAATTCAAAAACATGAGAATAGAGAGAGGAAAGAGAATTTATTCTGCACTTTGAAAACCAATTACCATGTGATAGCATATTGCACGAAAAGATCACACACACAAGTAGAACCGACCTGATAAACTCTTTTGCACTCATCAAGCACTGTCCTCAACTGGTTAGCCAACTGACGCACCATTTCTCTTCGGCCTAAGAGAAGGGATACCATAATAAATCTTGCCAGGAATCTCAAGTGCTTGTTTGCAAGGTTGAGAAGTTGAAACAGTCCCTCCTTGAAGTACTCCCTTGTGAATATCGCTTCGTAGAACACATAAGACTCGTATAGGTAGCTTGCATCACCGGTCCGCATGTATTGTCCAAAATAAATCTGAGCGATTCGGGAAGCAATATCGCCAATCTCCCATCTTTTCAGCCCGGACTCGACTAACTTCTGTCGATTCTCTTGCTGAAATTTCCACAATTCGGTATAGACCTTGAATACTTTTGAGAAGTAACTATCGTACCTGTATTCATGCATCATGAGACATATCATCCTCAAATAGTTGGCCCACAACAGAAAATTTACGATTCCCCCAGAACATTAAAATTTCATTCGAAGTGCACATCCCTCATTGCACTTTGAGTAAACCAGTGTCTCCCTGCCTAGACACAGCACCTCATACGTGAAAAATCCTCTTTTGATATTCAATTTTCAAGAACATGTATCAGAGTCAACTTGTGAAATAGGGGGCATCTTGCTTTATTCTCATTGACTACTATGAGCAAAGCTAGGACAAGGTCGATCTTTAGCTCAAATGACTTACGAACATTTATTGCATGAAAAAGTCATCCGCATGAAATGTTCAATTAAAACAAACACACCCATGAAGAAACTATTCAAAACATCAAAGGAAGATACGATATACTTAGTCTTCCCAAAATTGGGGGAGTGTAACCACTGTCAATGTAAATACACAGCCTTAGAATTTGACAGGCTCAAACAAGAAACACCTAGATCAGAAACATAAAGCATCAGCAAGCAAAAGATTCAAACTTCAGAATTGGGCGTATAAAGTTGTAAACCAGTGTAACTTTTACTATAATGAAGTGGCTCGTAATATGAAATTGCAATTACAAAAACTTTTTTATGAGGCCTATGAAAATTCTAAGATTCACAAGGAGAAAGCAAAGCTTTTTTATGATAGAAGGATTTCAGGAAAGAGTTTCAAAGTTGGTATGAACATTATGAGATTTGAGAATTTTTCCTAGCCAATTGAATTGAAAATGGTATGGTCAATTAGAAGTTAATATCTTGCTATGGTGAAGTAGCAATAATGAGTTTTAAGCGCAGTGACAAGATATCCAACCTCAACATTCACCGCCTTAAAGTAAAAAGGCCTTGAAATCAAATAGATCAATAAAGAGAATGTGGAGATTCCAACCCATCAAGAGCGAGGAGAACTAATTTGCCGAACCAAAATCATTAAATAAAGGCGCTTCTTGAAAAACAACCCAATCTTTTTTTGTTTTGTTTTGTTTTGTTTTAAGCTTTTAGCTCATGGAAGTGTCATTTTGATTAATGTTTGGCATTTTTTTTTATTGGAAAGGTTATGTGCACAAAAGGTTTTTTGACATATAGTAAGTGTAGATTGTAAGAGTGTAGATTGTTGTAATGAATGAAGACACACTTTTTATCAATCTCAACATGATATTAGAGCCACGTAACCCTAGCCGTCGCCACTAATCTTACATCACCACCGCAACCCTCTCCGACTTCAACCTTCACCCGGTTGTCACCAAGAAGAACAGCCTGAACTGGACCTAGTGGCCGCCGCGAAATAGCCAGATCTAGACCTCGTCGCCAACCATCAACCAGATCTGGACCTAGCCGCTGCTGCGATGATCCTCCCCGGAGATTCGATCTACACCAAGAAGAACAACCAAATCTGGACCTAGCCGCCGCAACAGAACAGCCAGATCTGGACCTCGTCGCCAACCATTGTCACCAGATTTGGACCTAGCCGCCACTACGATGATCCTCCCCGGAGATTCGATCTATGCCAAGAACAGCTAGATCTGGACCTAGCTGCCTACCGACATCGACGGCCCTACTTCTCCGACAAGAACACCACGACTGATTTGCTTCGAAGTGTTCATTTGATTTGATTTGCTTCGATGTGTCCTCGAAGTGTTGAATCACCTCTTAAAACTACAGTGAATACCATATTGCCAACTGATTTAGCTACAGCACGCAGATTTCTACAGATTTCTTTCACAAGATTACAGGCCAGTCTGTCAAAACTGCAATGTCGTGTGGGATCATCATCTAGGACAACCAAAGGCCTCAAACTATTTCGAGTCAGCACGTATATCGTCAATTGGCTCCGTTGACCATTCAGAAGGAAGACTTTGCATTACAGATTCTTTTCTGAGAGGTGGAAGTGTTCCTTCAACCTTCACTCCTGTGAGTGACTCATAAACCTTAACTTCCGACGAACTCTAGATCCGGCCATCTCTAGAGACCCAGCAACTTCACGACATAGATCTAAGCTCTTGAAAACTTTCTTCTCGCAGGTCACTGTTATGCACTCAGGAGGGACAAACGGTTCTTCTAGACACCTGCTTTCTCATTATAAACATCCTCTGACGTCGATGACGATAGCTCGATGACAATGACTCATTCCTCGACTTCCACTTCCACGGATCATGTTTCCTCCCAGGAGTTTCAGTCTCTTCGAGGACTTCTATCTTGAGTAGCTCATATTACCGCTTGCTGGAAGAAGCATGAGTACCCTGATCAGTCATCAGCTCCTTCTGCTTGGCAGGTGTTAGCTGAGACACCATCCACTTCCACTTCCACTTCCACTGATGGTCTTTCCTCCCATGAACTTCAGTATCTTCGAGGGCCTCTGTCTCGATCAGCCCATATCGCCCTAGATATAACATGCCTCTCTAGCTCATCCTTATGGGTTATCGATTCAGGTACAACAGATCACATCACTCAGCCCACTATTCCCTCTATGACTGAGACGTCACATCATTTCATCACAGTTACCGATGGGAATACCGCTCATGTATTGGGTTCAGGGCCTCGCACTCTCACTCCCTCTCTTACTCTACCATCTGTTCTTTCATTGCCTTCTTTAAGATACAATTTACTGTCTGTGAGTCGCCTTACTAGAGAGCACAACTTATCCATTATATTTTCTCCTTCTTCTTTTGTGATACAGGATCTTTGGACTCATACAATGATTGGTGGGGGTCGTGAAGCTAAAGGATTTTATCATATGAATGCATCATCCACTGCTTTTTCTGCTTTCTCAAATATTGATTGGCATCGACGATTTGGTCATGCACCTTTGTTTGTCCTTCGTACCATGATTTCTAGTTTTTTCTTTCTCTGACTTCAACTGTGAAGCATGTATACTAGGAAAGCACCACAGATCTAGCTTTCCAACTGTCCATGCTCACAATGATACTTCCTTTGCTGTAATCCACTCATATATATGGGACCCCTATAAGCTGAAAAGTCTCGTTGGTTTTCAATATTTTGTCACCTTTATATGATTTTTCTCGTATGATACGGTTATTCCTGTTGCACGATAGATCTGAGGATATTTGTGTTTCGTACATTCATCTATGAAATTCATACTCAGCTTTCTATTAATATTAAGATCATACGCACTGATAATGCACGGGAATACATGGTACACAGTTTCAGGATATTTGTTCTCAACACGGCATCATTCATTAGACCTCTTGCGCTTACACTCCCAACAAAATGGAGTTGTTGAGCGTAAGAATCGTCATCTCCTAGAGGTTGCTAAACCTTATTAATTCATATGGACGTTCCTCGTATATACTGAAATTTTCTTTGCTTATTGCATGTCATCTTATCAATAGAATGCATTCTGCTAGTATAGGAAACAAATCCCCATTCTCTTTTCTATATCATGACAAGCCTCCATTCACTATCACTCCGAGGGTATTTAGATGCACGCATTTTATTCACTGTCTTGCTCCTACTCAAGATAAGTTAGTCTCTTGTGTATCTCGGCATTTTTTCGCTGGGTATTCTCGCACACAAAAGAGATATATGTGTTACTCTGTTGAGACAAGAAAAACTACTATATCAGCCGATGTCACTTTCCTTGAACAAGTATCCTACTTTACTTCTTCGGGATGTTCTTCTCCTTCTTCAGATCAACTTCCTCAACCTATTATTGGTGAGATAGATCCATCATCTACACCTGCTCTTGCTCCTGCATCAGATCCTGCTCCTGTATCTGCTCCTACTTTAAATTGAAAAAGTAATTCTTGCAACTTATCACCCTCCATCCATGATACTTGTCCCGGATGATCTACCCATTACCTTTCGTAAGCACCCTCGTACTTGTATTTTTACATCCAATTGCTAATTCTGTATTGTATCATCGTCTTACCCCCTCTCTTCGTAACTTTGCATATGGTTAGTCATCTATTTTTGCTCCTACTTCAATGAGAGAGGCACTTGCATATCCAGGATGAAAAGCTGCTATGAATGAAGAGATGCAGGCTCTATGAAAAAATGACACATTGGATGTTGTTCCCACTCCTCCAAGCCAATCTTGTGTTAGTTATTGTTGAATCTACACCATAGAGCAAAATCCCAACGGATCAGTTATAAGATTAAAGGCTCGTCTTATGGCTAGAGGATTTACCTGGTATCGATTATGAAAAGATATTCTCTCTAGTAGCCAAGCTCAATATTGTTCATGTCCTTGTCTCACTTGCTGTGCATCGTTCATGACCATTATATCAGCTTGACATCAAGAATGACTTTCTACATAGTGACTTGACAGAGACAGTTTACATGCTCCAGCCTCCTGGGTATGAGACTGCGAGGGAGAACCATATATGTCATCTTCGAAAGTCACTGAATGAGCTCAAATAATCTCCACGAGCATGGTTTAAGAAATTCAACAAGGTTGTACAGGCCATTGGATTCTCCAAGAGCTCTGCAGATTCTTCACTATTTATTCACCGACGTTCTCAAGGGATTGTGACACTACTTGTTTACGTAGATGACATTATCACTACTGTGGATGATACGGCTAGATTGTCAAGGTGAAACCTCATCTCTCCAAACAGTTTCATACCAAAGATCTGGGTACTCTCAAATACTTTCTAGGGATTGAAGTTGCTAAGAAGGAAAAGTATCTTCTTCTAATTCAGAGAAAATACTGCTTGGATCTACTAAAAGAGTCAGGATTTCTTGGGTGTAAACCAGTTAACACTCCAATGGAACAAAATCTCAAGCTTTCCAATTTTACTGATGAGTCAGACATTATTATTCTAAGTCCAGATATATATCGGAGACTTGTTGGCAAAATTAAATATTTGACTATGACCCGACTGGATATATCTTTCGTAGTGAGCTTAGTCAGTCAGTTCATGCATACTCCAAGAAAGTCTCATCTTATATCTTAGTCTCCTAGTCAGGGCCTCATCTATACACCTACAGCTACACCCTCTCTCACAGCATATATTGATGATGATTATATTGGGTCTCCCGATGACAGACGTTCGATCAGTGGCTACTGTACATACTTTGGTGGAAATCTAATTATATGACGAGCCAATAAACAAAAAGTTGTAGCTCGTTCCTCAGCTGAAGCAGAATGTAGAGCTATGACTCTAGCTACTTCTGAGTTGACTTGACTTGAACGCCTCCTATCTAAACTCGGTGTTCAGTTACCTAATCCTCCAGCTCTACTGTGATAATGAGACTGCCATCCACATTATTGAGAATCCAGTCTTTCATGAGAGAACCAAACACATAGAGATTGACTATCACTTTATACGTGAAAAGATTCAACAAAGGAAGACACACTTTCTACCAATCTCAACATTAAGCAAGGTTTACGGGGAAGTGCAGATTGTATGAGTGTAGATTATAGTATAAATATCCATCTCTTGTTATGAATGAAGACACACTTTCTACCAATCTCAACACTAAGCAAGGTTCAAGATTACGGATATCGGACAACGGATTGCACATAGCGGTGCATAGCGGGATGCGGATAGCAGACGATATAGCAGGGATATTCCAAAATTTTTTTATTTACATATAAATTTATCCTAAGTTAAAAATGAACGTAGATTAGGCTAATAGAAAATATAGAGTGCTTAAAACTTAAAAAATTGCAATGTAACTTGACATGACTTATTTAAAGTTCAAGTAACAAAAACCGATTCAAAACAAGCTCCCTGGTCAAACGATAAAGAAAAGAAGGAAAAAACCATAAAAAAGCTACAACTAACCAGTACTCTTATGGTTTTATAGAAATTTGTGAGGAATACATCTCTAATTCTTAATCCACATTAGATGCAACAACGCAAAAAAATGATATGGAATAAGCATTACGATCCACATTTGTAAAAAAAAAAATCTTAAAGCTTTAAAAAAACAAAATAATGAAATAGAAATATACAAAAGATGATTGATAGAAATAAAAGCAATGTAAAAGATAATGAGACATCAAAAAGGAACAGAACATTCCTTTAAAGTAGAAGTATTGAATAGAATGTTAGTATTAGAAGCATTGAGATATAGAAAACATGATATTACGATAATACACATTGAAACTTTGCATGAATCAAGTTAACATTGAAACGAAGTATATAATAGTTTTCATAAGAAAAATCTAGAACTTACTTCATCCATTGGAAGAAAATTTTGTATTTTAGACAACAAAATTAAGATTGTTGTCACAATCTTCCCAATTTTGATTTTTTTATAAAAATATTCAAAAGCGAGAATATATGAACAAATAGGTTATTGGCTTACTATAGCGGGTCAAAACTAAGATAGCGGGGATATTGACCAATTTTTTTCATAGCGGATATTTTGTCCATAGTGTAGCAGATATGGGTCAAAAACGCTATAGCGGACGCCATAGCGACCGCTATTTAGAACAATGATACTAAGTTACACAAGCAAAAAGAAAGGGAAAAATGCATTGGACGAGGTAATGACCTGACGGTGAAACAATATCCTGCCACATGACAAAAGTTCGGCTAAAGGAAAGCTATTACGAGCATGGAAAATGTCATAATAGTTGCTGACAACTGTCTCAGGCGCAATAGAAGATAATGCAAAGGACAATTACTTAGGAATTACCATGATCTACTCATGACAAGGTGTCACGATCAAGGCTGAAGGTTTGCGAAAAGCTAATTTAGCGAAATTTTGTGAATCACGAATGATAGTTATACCTTATCTAAAAAGTTTATTCCATAATGTGTTTTAGGGCAATAACAAGATTTCTAAAAAATTATATTGAATCATGCATTCTGCAGCCATAGCCGCGATTTTTAATGAGGGAGTAATTTTATGCAACCCTAACTCAAGTAGATAAACAACATAATTTTTCCCTGCCATTATATGAGCACCAAATTAGTTAGGAATTCTTACAACTGCTTAGAGGTTGTTTGCTACGACGGCTCAAAATAGTGGAATCCAGAACCAGTTACAGAATCAGAAAACCAATAACCAAAAAAAATCATTAAATAGAAAAATGATAATTGGAAAGAGGGGTATTAAGTATTTTGTCCAAAGAAATCACGAATCAAAACGGAAATCCAATTTTTATGGATTTTAGTTTCTAGTTCTGATTCTTCGTATGGAAAAAGTGAAAGCCATACCAAACAATTTGTATTCTTTAAGAAGAGAATCCAAAACAGAATCCTTTCCCACCAGGGCCTTAAGAACTAACCCTGTCGGAAAGAAATTTAATATCTCAATCTACGACTCTACATAGCAAGGACGTCGAGGAGCTTGTGTAATTACTTTAATTTCTACACATACAGACACGAGTGGCAAGAGTTTCTTTTGACATACGAAACCAATTATTTTCACATTATTTATTCATTTTGGTCAACTTTTTTTTTCTCAAATCTTAGTTATCTTATTAAAAATTTTCTCTAATTTGACCACTCAAATCATAATAATTGTTATTTTGAATGTATAGATGAAAATATTAAACAAGTGAAAAAGGAAAAAAATATCCAAAATTGTTAAAATCAATAGATTCACTAATGGCAATTGGTATTATGTAGATTTGAGGTGGTTTTTTTTGTAAATTCCTAAGATTTTAGGTTGTTATATGCAAAAATCTCATTCTTGGACATTCTGACGATCAGAAACGACCTGCCCAAATTGGGATTCATTCATAGTTTCAGAAACGAAGAAAGGGTCCATCTATTCGGTACCAAAAGTTTCATTAAACCACGGAAATTAAAAAATTCTGAACAACTTGGAACTTAAAGAAAAAACACAAATGAAGCAGCTGTTTCTGATTTGAAGAAAGAAATTGGGATTAGAAATGGACCTGCTGCGCTCGTAAAGAGGAAGGTCCCTGATTTTGGAGAACTTCTTCTCAGCTTTGGCAACCAATGACCAGTACACCTCAATCAGGGGTATCCCACTACTGTTCTGCTTCGCCGCCATCAAAACCTTGTGGCTCTCTTACTCGGTTTTCGATTGGTTATTGTTCTGAAATTTCTGTTTAGGGGTTGATTTGAGTTTGAAAATGGTTATAGAGATTTGTCAATCGCGTTCCGAGGGTATTGCTGTCGGAGATGATCGCGTCTCGGCGAGGGAGGGGAGTGAGGTAAAGGAGAATAGGAGATAATGGAGCAAGTGCTGTGATTGGAAATCGGTGTTGCGTTCCAAATTTAGGCTGTTTAGGTGAATTGTTTTTTAAATTTTTTTACAAAGTGATCAATTTTCTTTTTTTTTTTTTTAAAAATGGCCTTAAAATTAAAATTGATCATTTTGTTGAAAAAAAAAAGAATGTTAGGAGAGTTTTTATATATTATTTTTTTAAATAATAAATATAATAAATCTATCGATATATTAAATTTTATATGTGTATTTTTTTTATGAAATTTGATAAAAAAAATAATATTTTTAATAATAGTGGGATTTAGTTGAGTTTGATTGATTTTATATTTTTTAGATAAAAATTTTTCAAATTGGATGTTATAATTATTATGAGATATCCAAAAAAGATAAATATTATAGTTATTTGGGATAAAGAGAGTAACTTTTTAACTAAACTTAAAGGAAATTTTTTGACATGATAATGACCTGAAAGTATAACTTATTTCCCTAAAATTCACATGTTAAAATTGAAATAAATTAGATTGCCAACAATCAGATTTCTCCAAAAAGTATTCATTTATCACTTTCCTAGTTTCTTTATGTAATTTTTGTTGTTGTGTGATGTGTGTGTAAACATATAGCGTTTTCTTAATCATAGTTACTTGTTTATGTCGATTTTAATTTTCGTTTGAGTCATTTTACTTCCTTTTATTATTTAAAGCATCGATATTGTCATATTTTTTTTCTTTTTTCTTTTTTTTTGTAGGAGTAAAGAATTTGAAGTGTTTCTAATCGTGACTTGCTTGGAAGGAGATTTGTAGCTAATTTTTGAAAGTTTCTAGTTGACCTTGGAAGAGTTAAGACGTGTTTATCATTTATTGGAGCTTTAAAGAAGAAGTATGCGTGTTTTTTGTTAGACACTGGTCGTGCATATCAAGCACAAGGCATGTAACATGGAGTCTAGCAATGCCCTAGGAAGAAGAAGAAAAAAGACCACGGGTCGTGTCCCACCTACACGGGCCTGTGTCCTTCAAACATTTACAAAATCTTATCTTTCTATTTTAGTGAAATTTTGATTGTTTTATATTTTCTATATATACCCACTACTAAATTCGAAAATAGAGACGATTTTATTAGAGTTCTTCATCAGAGAAGAGACCAACGTTACTACATTTGGTCTTCGTGACGCATTTGACAAGAGGTTTATCACAGACGGTTCCAATCTACGCTCTGGATCATCAATCATTGTGGATTGTAATCGGTAGTCGTAGATCAGTTGGTTTACACTTTTTCCTTAGTTGTGTAGTGACGACTTTTTGATTCTCTATTGGATTGTCATTTCTATTCATAACTATGATAGCGTAAGACTTTAGTATGACATCGTAATTGGAACTCTTTCATGGATTTTATGAGATGTGATTTCTGTATTCAATAATTTCATATTCAAGACTTATGGTATCGTGTTCATGCGTTGATTTATCCTCAATTACTTATTCTATGTACTACGATTGATCACCTTAGTACATAGGAGAAACATGTATGCAGTTAAATCATTCTCTTTTGATTGATGAGTAGCAAATTTATAGGTTAATGTCATTTTTTTCTCTTAACCTATGATCACATGAATGTGAGCATGATATGATGGTAAGTTATATTAGGTCAATGTCATGAGGTGCTAGAGAAATATTCATAATGCAACATATTTAGTCTATGTTACATTCTCATTTGACATAGAGTAATTATTTTACTTTTGTTATGATATGCTTTATGGTAACCAATAGTTTACTTCGACAACTCTTTTTTTATCGTACTTAATTAAAACACCTATCATAGAAAAACATGAGATAAAAATATTAATCGATGATTAAATGCATGAAAAATGAAAGTTATAATTGCCATACATTTTATCCATTTTCATAGGAACTCTTTTAAAAAAAATAGTTTCTATTCTTTTCTCTAATAATCCCCGCTCCCGTGCTCCCCTCCCTGCGGCCCCAATTTTATAGAAAATTTATAGATCAATAATTTAATCCATAAATTGGAAAGACTGTTCTCTATAGGATCGACTTGTGTTCATCACTACTACATTTTAATTAAAATTATGTTGTGTGATATAATATGGATATTTCAATTTGTAGTAACTTGCGATGTGTTCTATCACTGTGACAATATATATATATATATCTTTCCATAATGACAATTATAACTCACCATTTTAAATCTTCTTCATATCGATCCGAAGATTAAACTCGCCTCTACCCTGTTGCACTAACACTCGTGATTCTCATGCACTCTCATGTAATGACTAATCTTTGCTTATCATCGACAATGTTTACCCAAATTTCTTTCATTCGAACTCAGAGGTGAGACCGACTTCATTTCAATTTTGTTCAAAAGGTAGCTTTTTTTCCCAAAATCGAGTTGCTCCAGTTATTTTTTGGCATTCAAGAGTTTAATCCTCACAGCATTAGAGTCGAAGATTGATTGACAGTGATGAGAGTGTGATAGAAATGTACAATCACTCCAATTGTATAGAAATTGATGTAACAAAACTGAGATATATCAGTCATAATATAGTTACTATGTTTAGGCTAGAAGTCAAGTAGGTAGTTGTAGTCTACGTTGGATGTTGGAGAGATGACGACTACAGATGATGGAGATCAGATGAGCCACCAGATGCCTACTAATACAAAGGATTTTGGCTAAGTACCTACGACATTGATAAGCAACAAAAGAACGTCAAAGACTTCAGGATCTAGGATTGAGCTTGTAGACAAGAACCAACACAGAATATATCAATGTGTAGTAGATCTGTGTGTAGACGAGATTGCAGTAGGGACTGGTGCAAAAGAGGTTTCACAGTACAGTATGCAAGGTGTAGCATACCAACAAATATGGTTACTGATGGTGGGGTCAAAGGTCTGGAGTCAGTCAAACGAAGATTTGAGTTAAAGCAATAACGGCATTATTTCAAGAGTTAGTGGACTGCCAGCATCAGAAACAAGATGGTGGGAGACACGAGTGGCAAAGTTTCATGTCAGAAACAGTACCATATTGCTGGGTTCGTTTCCTGAGCCCATAAAAGGAAACTGGTGAAGCTCATTGAAGCAAGGTTGTTGAATAAGGGTTGAAAGACAAGATCGTAAAAGCAATCAACATTCAAAGATTACTCAAGAGAGCTGAATCGTGAAACACACAGTAGTAGAAGAACACCATTTGCAGCAGAGTTCAGGATACTGAATTTGTACAAAGATCATGGGTCTTCATCTTTTGTACAAGTTAGTTAGCTTGTAAAAAGAAGTTCTCTTGTAAGCTACAAACAAGAAGATAGTTATACTCATCTTTTGGCTTGACTACACTGGTCACCAAGGGAAAACTGGACTTGTTTATCAATTGATAACAAGTGTCTGAACCAGTATAAATACTGTGTCTCTTACTTTATTTCATTGCTTAGTATTTAGAACTGTTAGAAACCAATCTTCACAACTAAAACAGAGGCAAATTCGAAGAATTTGGAGGAGACCTTCAAGTGTTAGTACAATGATTTTCCTCCTTGTAGCCTTTGGTTTCGTCAACTTCTGTTGGGCTCACCTTCTTCTTGGTCTGTACTGTAGTAGTCTGCACTACTACAGTGGTCTGCTTGGCCTTTTGTCTGGTCTGCACATCCAAAGGCTTATGTGGCTGAGCTTTAGGCTTTTTTGTGAGTCGTGAGGGTGCTTTTCCTATCTTTTTGACGTTGATTTGTTTGGATTAGTTCCATGGCCTTCCATCTTTATCTGAGAGCTTCATCTTTTGTTTGAGAAGGATACTTATTATTCTTCCGAATAGTGGAAGTCTTGCCCTTACCGATCTCACAAGTTGATACATGAGTAAACTGGCCCAGTTTACTCTTGTTTTTGTAAGAATGGCACACATAATTTCCTGTTGATCGTAGGTTATTTGGTCCTTGCTGAATTCTCTGGAGAGAATAGCTTTCTTCACAATGTCAGCAAGCAGTTTGTGTTCTTTGGATAAGAATTTCTTCATGATTCTTATCCCTTCATTCCATTTGTCTTGACTTAGCATTGCTTATCGTCCCAGCTCGACGACTTCTGATGGAATGATCCTTGTATCTTCATTTGGGAGATTGAAACATTGTGCAAGGTCATCAGAGTTCACCTGGATGGTTATTCCCCTTGCAGTAGAGGTGTAAGTGATTTGCTGCAGACTGTTTGCGACTTGTGCCTTCTTGATAAAGTCCAGAACTTTATCATCATATATCGTGCTTGTTCTTTTGCACAGAGACTTGAGTCTAGCCTCTTCGATCAAGTCTGCTATATCTCTGACTTTTTCTTGCTCATCACGGATTGAATTGAAGTCAAACACAATGCCTGTTTGAATTTCAATTCTTCTTGAAGGACTCCTATCAGATTAAGAGGATTTCTGGCTTTTCTTTGATGAGCTTGATGGTGTGTTGGCCATTGTCAAATGATTTGAAAGAATTGCAATGTTTTTGGAAATCGAAATGAAGTGTTTTTCAAGAACTTAGGGTTTCGACTTCGTGCAGTAGAGCGCTCGAAAGTTTAGAGAGGGAGAGAAAGAGTTTGAGTGTTTGTTAGATAGATAAAGAGAGAGAGAGAGAGAGAGAGATTAGAGAGTAAAGTGATTTTTTAATTAGAAATCTACAGGTTTTATACTTGTTTGAGAAATATAATCGTTGCCAGTGCTTTTTCTAACCGTTACGCAGTAACAGTTATTAATTGACTTATACGTTATTTTAGGAAAGCAGTTATTTAACGTTTAAAAACTGATTTTGTTTCCTAAAATAGATGGAGTAGAGCACTATTGATTCTGGTCTGCACTCAACTTATTGACTAAGCAGTAGTGTAGTAGAGCAGTAGAGTTAATCTGCATTTTTCATGAATTATGCTAGTCTGCATTCTACACATGCAGTAGAGCAGAAAAGCATTTTTGGTCAATTTTATTGTTGTAAATCAAGTATACCCAATTCTCCTCGAAATTGAATGAACTTGTTTTCATCAACAGGTTTTGTAAAAATGTCTGTAATTTTGCATTTCGGTTGGAATGTATTCTAATTTAATATGACCTTTCTGTACATGATCCCTGATAAAATGATATCTGACATCAATATGTTTGGTTCTTGAGTGAAAGACTGGATTTATTGAAATAGCCAATGCTGACGTATTGTCACAAAATATAGAAGTTTTAGAGAGTGTTGTACCGTAGTCTGCAAGTTGTGACCTCATCCATAATATTTGTGCAGTACAGCTTCCAGCAGCAATATATTCTGCTTCTGCAGTAGAAGTAGACACAATAGTCTGCTTCTTGCTGAACCATGATATTAACCTTGCTCCAATGAATTGACATGATCCACTTGTGCTTTTTCTGTTAATTGTGCTTTTTAGTTGTTGCACTTGCAGTCCTAGGAAATATTTTAGTTCTCCCATTAAGCTCATTTGAAATTTAGATTTCACTGGTTCTGCAAATCTTTCACAGAGCTTATCATTAGTACAACCAAATATAATATCATCTACATATATTTGTACTAACAATATGTGTTCCTTATGTTTTTTTAAGAACAGAGTGGTATCAACCTTACCTCTTTCAAATATATTCTCACAGAGAAAAGTTGATGGAGTTTCATACCATTCCCTAGGTGCTTGTTTTAACCCATATAATGCCTTATCTAACCTATATACATGATCTGGATGTTCATAATCTTCAAAGCCAAGAGGTTGTTCGACATAAACTTCCTCTTGTACTTTCCATTCATAAATACACGTTTTACATCCATTTAATAGACTTTAAATCCTTGGTATGCTGCATAGGCAAGGAATATTCTTATGGCTTCTAATCTTGCTACCGGTGCAAAGGTTTCATCAAAATCAATTCCTTCTTCTTAAGAGTATCCCTTTGCAACTAATATAGCCTTATTTCTGATGACTGTACCATTTTCATCAGACTTGTTTCTAAACACCCATTTATATCCTACAACTAGATAGTTTTTGGGTCTTAGTGTGAGATAACATACCTCATTTCTTTCGAACGCATTTAGTTCTTCTTGCATTGCATCCACCCAGTTTGGATCATTTAGAGCTTTATTTATTACCTTAGGTTCTATTTCAGATATGAAACAGCTAGCCAGGCATTCTGCATTTGTTGCTCTCCTAGTCTACACAGTTGTATTCTTATCTCCTATAATATCATCCTGTGTTTGTGCCTTAATCCATCATCCTTTGTCTTGTTCATATGATTCTAATTGTTGTTGGGGTTGTTCTTCTCCCTCTTCTATAGTGTCATCATGTGCAGATGGCTCTTTCTTGTCTACAATATTAATGATTTTTTCTGCATTCTGTTCATTGCATGCACATTCTTCATCAAATACATTAGCATCTCTTAGGAATGTTTCTTTCTCATCAAATGATACATTAACTGATTCCTCAATAATATGTGTTTTCCTATTATACACCCTAAATGCCTTACTGTTTGTTGAGTATCCTAAGAAGGTTGCCTCATCTGCTTTAGGATCAAATTTCTGTAAATAGTTTTTATCATTGTTGTGTATATAGCATATGCATCCAAAGGCATGAAAGTATTTAGCACTTGGTGTTTTTCCTTTCCACAATTCATATGAGGTTTTCTTATAAAGCTTGTGAATTGTGCACCTATTTTGAATGTAGCATGCTGTGTTTACTGCTTCTGCCCAGAAGCTTTTAGATAGGTTTGCATCAGCAAGCATTGTTCTAGTTGCCTCTATAAGTGTTTTATTCTTTCTCTCAGCTACCCCATTTTGTTGGGGTGTTCTAGGTGCTGAGAAGTTATGCTTAATTCCATGATCATTGCAGTAGACATCTATTCCTGTCTGATCAAACTTAGTACCATGATCACTTTTAATTGTAATTACTTCTATTCCTTTTTCATTTTGGACTTGTCTAAGGAACCTTGTTAGCAGACTATATGTTTCACTCTTTTTATGTAGGAATATTACCCAAGTATACCTGGAGTAATCATCTACTATAACTAGAGTATATCTTTTCCTCCTTAAGCTTTCTATCTCAACTGGACCAAAGAGGTCCATATGCAGTAATTCAAGAATCCTTATCGATTCTGAAGAGTTTAAAGGTTTAAATCTTGTTCTAGTCTGCTTTCCTTCCTGACATGATCTGCATAACTTATCCTTCTTCATTTTATTTGTGGGAGTCCTCTTACTAGATTTTCTAAGGATAATCTTGCTATGGTTTTGAAGTTCAGATGAGCTAACCTCTTGTGCCATAACCAATTTGTATCTTAAGCTTCTTTAGTACAGAAATAAGTTATCTGTTCTGATTGTAAGGAGTCGAAGTCTACTGCATATATATTTCCTTTTCTAATTCCTAGTAATTTGACTTCTTTTGTCAATTTATTTATTACTTGACATGTATTGTGAGTAAATGACACATCATAGCTCTTATCACATAACTGACTAAAGGATAGCAGGTTATGTTCTAAGCCCTTGACATAAGCAACATCTCAAAAGATTAAAGAACCTGTACCAAGGGTTCCATAACCTTTAGTTGTACCTGCTTTCCCTCCTCCAAATATGACAAGAGGTCCTTGCTCTTTTCTGAAATCCTCAAGATTGGATTTGTCTCCAGTCATATGTCTTGAGCATCCACTGTCCAAGTACCATATCCCCTTTTTCTTTTCCTGTAATGAAAACATGAAGAACTTTGTACATGGTACCCACTCGTCTGGGTCCTTATTGGTTAGTTTTTGGAACCCACACTTGAACTATCTTCTTATTTGAGTTCCAGCATTCAAGTGATTTGTGGCCAACTTTGCCACTCGTAAAGCAGTAGCCTTTTGGTCTTATGCTTTTCAGTGGTCTGCTCCACTTGGTCTATTGCTCTTGACATGAGCATATGTGTCTCGAGTATGGTTTTCTCCATGTTGATCTCAAGTAGTTGTTCCATACTGAGTAGTTGGGTGTATGTTGAGATTCATGGGGTCCTTCTCTAAATTGCATTTGAGAGTTTCTTACTCTCTTTTTATTATAAATATATACAGGTAGTCTGCTCCAGCTCCTTTGAGGCTGAGCAGCAGAGATCTTACTTTGCATTACAGATCTCTTGAGAATATTGTGTTCCTTTTCACAACTGTTGGTACAGCTGAGTTATTTCTACTCTGCATGGTTTGTGCAGTAGAGTGTTGACTCTTATGCATATATTCTGCAGTATAGGCTTTCTTCGTCTGCACCTCTACTGTAGTAGATATATTCTTTTTCTGCAGGACTTTTGCATTGGTCTGCTTGTCTTTCTTGGTGATTACCTTTTTATCCTTATTATTATTTAACCAATCATTGTATCCTATCACAGTTTTATCATAGGTGGATTGGCCTACATTGATTAGTTTTTGTAGATCTAAGGTCTTTCCAGGCATCTACCTGCTTTTGAAGCTCAGTGTTTCTCAAGGTAAGTGTTTCCACCACTGCATTGAGAAGTTTCACTTTTTCATCAGCTTCTTTCAGATTATCTTGAGTATTGATTAGACTATTTTTAGTCTCTTCATTTAAATTGCATTTCTCCTTGAGAGTTGCAATTTGCTTAAGATTTTCCTTATTTTCTTTTAGAAGAGAAATAAAGCTTTCAGAGGTTTCTTGAAGTGCTTCCTTCAATTCCTCTGTAGTAGCTTCTGAGTCTGAAAGATCAAATACCTGTTTTTGTTCTTTTTCTTTTGCCATGAGGCATAGTTGAGCATTTGACATAATATCTTCATCATCAGAGTCTATATCGCTCCATGTCTTTGCTGCATATGCCTTGCCTCTTCCTTCTTCCTAGGGGTGACTTTGTTGTGGTCCGTTTTAAACCTTGGTGTAGACGTGTCTTGAGTTGGTTGTCAGCACTGAGCAGCAAAGTATCCTGGTTTGCCACAGTTATAGCAGATTTCCTTGTCTGTAGCTTTGGTTTTTTGAGGGAAAGATCTTTTTGAACGTTCTCTTTTTGAAAAGCTTCTTGAACTTCTTCCCCATCAGTGCCAGTTCCTCTGATAGATCTTCTTCACTTGCAGATGAGGTGTCACTGTTCTCCTCTTCTGCCATGGATTTCAAAACTCTCTCTTGAGCTTTGAAAGCTAAGGTTTTCTTTCTTGCATTATCAATCTGCTTCGTCTTCTCAACTTCAAGATTATAAGTATGTAGAACACCATAAAGAGTAGCCAGGGACATCTTTGTTAGATCTCTGGATTCTCTTATTGCAGTTGTCTTTATATTCTAGATCTCACCAAGAGATGTTATAAACTTAAGATTGACTTCCTTATTTTCGAAAGTCTTTCCCAAGGTTTTGAGATTGTTGATGAGAATGTTGAATCTTTCAAAGAAGGTTGTCAGATCTTCATCAGATCTCATTGAGACTAGCTCGTATTGTTGTATCAATACATTCTTTTATTCTCTCTGATCTCATTAGTTTCTTCGTTTCTTAGCATTAGAGCTTCACATGCTTCATTTGCTGTCTTGGTATGAACTATAATTTCAAACATGTTGTCATCTAGGGATTTGAAGATTTGATTTAGAACTTTTCTCCCAACCATCTCTAGATCCCAGTCTTCTCTGGTCCTGAGGGAGTTTGGATGTTGTACTTCTCTTGATGAGTCTCTTGGATTTGGCATCATTGGAACATTTGGTCCATCCAGGACAATATCTTGCATCCTCTCATCAATGGAGTTGAGATGTGCAAGCATTCTCAGCTTCCAGTGGTTGAACTTGTCGAAAGAGAAAGTTGGGGGTTCTCCACTGTTAGGACATTTAGGAAACTTTGGTGGTGCCAATGTTGATGATAATCTTTACACAAGCAAACTGCTAGTAACTTTTTTGCAAATATAATATGTGACCTTTTCTTTCCAATAACAGTTAAGTTTGGAAAGTCAGGCTCTGATACCAATTGTAGGGTTCGAGTTTCAACCTAGAGGGGGGGTGAATAGGTTGTTCAAGCCTTTAATGGTCTTTTTGTACGGAATAATAATATTGTGCACACTAGTATTGTGTGCAGACTAATTAGTTAGTCTGCAGATGATACTATCTAGTCTACACTTGAGATTTGCAACTCCTTAAGTCTTTATCTAGTTTTCGGCTGTGATAATTTGTTAAAAGCAATTCTAAATATCAGTATAATGAAAGCAGTAAGTAGACACAATATTTTTACTCGTTCAGACACTCGATATCAAATGATGATCGAGAGCTTAATCCAGTCTTTCCTTGGTGACTAATGTAGTCAACCCAAGAGGTTAGTATCATTATCTTCTTGTTTTTGTTTACAAGAGACTTTCCTTTTACAAGTTATCTAACTTGTATGAAAGACAAAGAACCTAGAGGCTTTGCACAGATCCGAACTCTGGACTCTGCTGCAAGATTTTGTTCTTCTGTAGACTAGTGACACTTTCGACTGTATCTTCATGACTTGGTTTTTTTTGAGTAATCTTTGCAATGGTAGAGAGTAATCTTTCTTTTTTGAGATGACCTTATGCAATGGTAGAGAGATCCATTCAACTACTAGAGAATGGAATAATTGCCGTTGTGGTTGTTGGCTCTGTTGTAGTTCTGATTGTGAGAGAAGGAGCAGCAGAGATGTCTTGATCTGGTCCAGTCTGCAAGGCTACAAGACTGGCTTCTATTTCCCTTATCTCATCCCTTGAGTATCCTTCAGCAGCAAGCCTTTGTTTGAATTGAGCTCGAGGTCCTTCACTAGTCTGCACCAACATTAAACTCTTTTGAGTTTCCAAGATTAGACTTCGAAGGTTCTCGTCTTCTCTAGGCTTCAAGAACTTTAATGGCACATTGGCGTCATGGAGTGGAGCTAATTCTGGTGCCTCTGGGGGTAGGGTCTTTGATGATGATGGTTCAGCAATTGCCCTAGTCTGTACTAAAGCAGATTGTGCATCTACCTCCATGTCAGTTGTCTCTCAACCTGGAAGATCTGAGATTGTTTCCTCGTTTGAGGTCTGCATGACGAGTTTTCTCTTGGCTTCGCGTAGCTTCTTCAACTTGATTGGTTGAGTTTTGCTAACTTGCTGTCTTTTTGTTCTTGGCACTACTGTAGTGGTCTGCACTACTGCTTTTGGAGATTGCTCTACAGACTTTCTCCTAGTCTGCACGGTTGCTTTTGGAGATTGCTCTGCAGACTTCCTCTTGGTCTGTACACCCGCAGACTGTTATGACTGTTCTACAGGTTTGATGGTAGTCTACACAGGGGCAGTTTTCTTTGTCAATGCAATAGGCTGCTTGCCTATTTTCTTATCATCTATCTATTTGGCCACTGTCTATGGCCTTCCTTCCTTATTAGAAAGTTTCAGTTTCTGTTTGAGAAAGATGCTAATTATCCTTCCAAACAGTGATTTCTTTGACTACAAAGCTTTGGCAAGCTGATGCATGAGCAATCTTGCCCAATTGACTTCATATTTAGTGATGATTGCAGACATGATCTCTTGCTGATCAGTGATAATATGATCTTTACTGAATTCTCGTGAGAAAATGACCTTCTTGACAATATCAGCAAGCATCTTGTGCTGTTTGGATATGAACTTCTTTATTGTTCTTATTCCTTCATTCCACTTATCTTCTACAAGCATGGCATATCTCCCCTTTTTCACAATTACAGGTGGAATGATCCTCAACCCTTCATTTGGTAAGTTGAATGACTGAGCAAAGTCAACTGTCTTGATTGAAATTGCAACTTTCGTTGCAGTAGAGGTGTAAGAGATCAACTGCAGATTGTTTGAGACTTTGGCATTGTTGATGAAATCAAGTACTTCTTCGTCATAGATTCTGCTTGTTCGTTCCCAGAAGTACTTGAGTCTGGCTTCTTGAATGAGATTAACAACTTCCTTTACTTCATCTGATTCGTCTCTCAAAGTGTTGAAATCGAACACCACACTAGTTTGGATTTCGACCCTTTTTGAAGCGCTCGATTCATCAGATTTAGTGCTCTTCTTTGAGATGTTTGATGGAGTATTGGCCATTTCGAAGAGTGTTTGTTGAAAAACTTGAGTTTCAGAAGTGATGTTGAGAAAATTAAAAGTTAGGGTTTTCAGTTCTTGATCGAGTAAAGGGTTTCGAGATTAGAGAGAGAGTGTGGGTGTTTTAGAGAGAGAGAGAGTATATGAGAATGTAAAGTGATTTTTATTTAGTAAAAATTTCTCTTTTTATTGTCTCCAGAAATGTTACCGTTGCTAGAAGTTTCTAGCCATTACAAAGTATCGGCCAATTATTTTGACATTTACGTGATTTAAAGAAAAACCGTTTCGTACAATTAATATTCTTTCCAAAAATAAATACAGTAAAGAAATATTTATTCTAGTAGTATAGCAATAATGCTAATCTATATAAAATAATGATAGTCTGTATTCTACATATGCAGTAGAGAAATAAGGCATTTTTGGTCAGTTTCACTCTTTTAAATCAAGTATACCCAATTCTCCTCTAAATTGAATAAACTTACTCTAATTGAGAGGATTTATAAAACTGTCTGCAATTTATTTTTCTGTTGGAATATATTCCAATTTAATGTGACCTTTTTGCACATGATCTCTGATAAAATGATATTTGACATCAATATGCTTGGTTTTGAATGAAAAACTAGATTTTCTGAAATTGCCATTGCAGATGTGTTGTCACAAAATATAGAGGTTTCATAGAGTATCATACCATAGTCTGCAAGCTGTGATCTCATCGATAGTATTTATGCAGCATAATTTTCTATAGCTATGTACTCTACTTCTGTAGTAGAGTTTGACATAGTAGTTTGCTTCTTGCTTAACCAGGAAATTAATCTTGCACCAATAAATTGACAAAATCCACTTGTGCTTTTCTTTTGAACTCTACAACCTACAAAGTCTTTATCTGAAAAAGCTATTAGTGTAAAATCTGATTCCGTAGGATACCATACACTAAGGTTTAGAGTTCGTTTAAGATATCTCAGGATTCTATTTACTGCAGTATAATGTGATTCCTTGGGATCAGATTGATACCTTGTAGAGACACAAACTTCAGATTGAATGTCTGGTCTAACAATGACCCTATTATTCCTCTATACATGGTTTGATTTATATACTCTTTCCATGTTCATCTTTGTCTATCTTTATTGATATGCTCATGGGAGTTTTCATATGACTAGCATTTTCTAAGCCATACTTTTTAATTGTGTTTTTAAGTAGTTAGATTGATTTATAAAGATTCCACTTTCTAATTATTTACTTGAAGTCCTAGGAAATATTTTAGTTCCCCCATTAAACTCATTTGAAATTTAGATTTCATTAACTCTGTAAAACATTCACAAAGTTGTATTATTAGTGCAATCAAATATGATATCATCAACATAGATTTGCACTAACAATATATGGTCTTTATGCTTTTTGAGGAACAGAGTGATATGTACCTTACCTCTTTCAAATTTGTTTTCACATAGAAATGTTGAGAGAGTTTCATATCATGCCCTAGGTGCTTGTTTTAATCCATATAGTGCCTTGTCTAGCCTATATATATATCTTGGATATTCAGAGTCTTCAAAGCGAGGAGGTTGTTCAACATAAACTTCCTCTTGTAGCTTTCCATTTAGAAATGCACTCTTTATATCCATTTGATAGACTTTAAATCCTTGATATGCAAAATAGAGAAGGAACATTCATATGGCTTCTAATCTTGCTACAGGGACAAAGGTTTCATCAAGTTTGCCACATGTAAAGTAGTAGACCTTTGGTCTTGTGCTTATTAGTGGCCTGCTCCACTGAGTCTACTGCATCTAACATGAGCAGATATGACTCGAGTATGGTTTTCTCAAGTAGGAGTTGTTCCATGCTTAGTAACTAGGTGCATAATGAGCTTCATAAGGCCTTTCATTGAATCTATTGTTAAGATTCTTAGCCTTCTACATCTTGTGACCTTCTTTATCAACTTGTAATGGTGTTCTGCTACAGCCCTTTTGGGTTTGAGTAGTAGAGATCTTACTTTGCAGTAGAGATCTCTTCTGTAGACTGTTCTTGGTTTTCAGTGCTTTCTCTGCAGTGGAGATTTTTCTCCTTTGCATAGTCTGTATAGTAGAGCTTTTGCTCTTATGCACAAGGTATTCCTCTTATGCATATCTCATGCAATTGAGTTGTTCTTTTTCAGCATAGTTTTTATAGTGGTCTGCTTTGCTTCCTTAGTAATGACTTTCTTGTCAGCATTATTGTGCAACCAATCATTATATCCCTAGCCCAGTTTTATCATGGGAGGATTGACCTGTATTGAGCAATTTTTGCAAACACAAAGTCTTACCATTCCAAGCATCCACTTCCTTTTGAAGCTGAGTGTTTCTCAAAGTAAGTGTTTCCAATAGTGCATTGAGAACTTTCACCTTTTCATTTGCCTATTTCAATTCATTTTGAGCATTGATTGGACTATTATTAGTCTCTTCATTTGTTAAAAGTGCCTCAACGGTTCCCTTTTATTCTAACTGCAGCACGATACTATTTTTGATGTTGACACTTTGCCACTCGTGTCCCCCACCATCATGTTTCTGATGCCGGCAGTGCACTAACTCCAGAATTTGTGTCGTTGCTATGTGTACCTCAAATCTTCGTTTGAATGACTCCAAACCTTTGACCCCACCTCGGCAATCATCTCTTCTGTACTCTAGTCTGCTGTAACCTTTAGCCTATACCCAGTCTCTGTCGTATCCTTAGTCTGCATCCCATACTGCAACCTTAGTCTGCACCCAGTCTCTGCTGCAACTCTGGTCTGCACTCAGATCTGATGCACTTAATGCGTTGCCATGTTGATCCTTATCTGCAAGCTCATTCCAAGATCTTGATGCCTTGGATGGTCTTTTGTTGCTCACTAATGCCTTAGCTGCTTAGCCAAAGTCCTTCGTAGTAGTCTGCATCTGGTGGCTCAGATGATGTCCATCATATACAACCGTCTATACCCCAGGATCCAACCTAGACTACAACTTCCAACTTGACTTTTGGCCTAAACATACTAACTACACTATGACTAATACATCTCAGTTTCGTTACACCAATTTCTATGCAATTGGGGGGAATGCACATTCATATCAAGTTGGATGCATACTGAGCTTTATAAGGTCTTTCATTGAATTGGTTTTAAGATTCTTAGCCTTCTACATCTTATGATATTTTTCATCACCTTGTACTGGTGTTTTGCTTTATCCTTTCTGGGTTTGACCAGTAGAGATCTACATTGTAGTGGAAATCTCTTCTGTAGACTGTTATTTCCTTTTAGGGTTTTCTGTGCAGTGGAGCTTTTGCTCTTTTTCACACCTACTGCAGTAAAAGTGATAGGAATGTGCAATACCTCCATTTGTATAGATATTGTTGTAACAAAACTTAGATGTATTAGTTATAATATAGTTAGTGTGTTTATGCTAGAAGTCAAGTAGGTAGTTACAATCTAGGTCAGGTGCCACTGAGAAGACGGTTGAAGATGTATGTGGATCGTGCAAGCCACTAGATACAAACTACTACAGAGGACTTTGGATAAACAACAAGTGCATTCATAAGCAACAAAAGAACTCAAAGGCTTCAGGATGAAGGACTGAGCTTGCAAACGAGGACCAATGGCAAGGCATGAACTAAGTCAGATCTGAGTACAGACAAGGGTTGCAACAAAGACTGGGTGTAGACTAGGGTTGCAGTATGGGATGCAGACTAGGGTTGTAACAGAGACTGGGTGCAGACTAGAAGTTACAACGGACAGGATTGCAACAGAAGTTTAAAGTCAGTCAAGCAAAGATTTGAGTTAAAGTAGCAACGGCACGGATTCTGGGGATAGTGGGCTGCCAACATCAGGAATGAGATAGTGGGAAACACTAGTGGCAAAGGGTCATTTCAGGAACAGTGCATTCTCTCCTATAGGTTCATTCCTTGAGCCTTTAAAAGGGAACCGGTGATACTTATCGAAGAGTGTTGTTGAATGTGGATTGAAAAGCAATTTAACAGTTCAGAGATTACTCAAGAAAGCTAAATGGTGAAGATACAGTTGAAGGTATCACTAGTCTGCAGAAGAACAAAGTCTTGCAGCAGAGTCCATAGTTTGGATTTGTGCAAAGCATCTAGGTTAGATAACTTATAAAAAGAAAATTTCTTGTAAACTCAAACAAGGAGATAGTGATACTCACGTCTTGGCTTGACTACACTGGTCACCAAGGAAAGACTTGACTAAGCTCTCGATAATCATTTGATATCGAGTGTTTGAACCAGTATAATACTGTGTATTATTGCATTCATTACATTGATATTTGGAATTGCTTCTAATAAATCATCACAACCAAAAAGAGAAAAATTCAAAGAGTTATCAATTTCTACTACAGACTACCAATTGTTATTTGCAGACTATCTGAGTAGTCTGCATAGAGCAATAGTCTGCACAAAATTAGTATTCCGCATAAGAAGACCATTAAAGTCT
>LIEC01010608.1:37779-95231 GCA_001925005.1 Drosera capensis | reverse complement strand
ATCGTTAGCTTGTTATAGCAGCAATAACAGGACATGAATGTATGTGCCCCGCGCAGTCCTCAAGGAGACCACCAACCAGATAAAAAAAAGTGTACAGAACAGAAGACCACCAAAGAAAGACAAGTGGCTTACGCTAATGTCTTATTTTCATCCAAGGGTGTCAACAGATAATGCCAGGCACATGTATCAGCAAGGCACACTCCCTAAGGGCGAGGCAATTGTCACCTATAACTTCAAATTCCGTTGACATCGGTTGGCATGATATTTCCCGTATAGTAGCAAAGGTCTTTCATTTTTGCATTCTCCTCTTTACGTAGCTCTTTCAGACTCATTTTATTCGAATGATTACAGGACAGGCCTCTTTCTCAGAAACTTAATTAAGTTGTATAAAAAAATTGGCAGGATAACAATTTTCATTTTTCCTTTCACTGCCTAAATTTTAAAATGCCAGATTAATGAGGACTTTGATAAACAATGACATGAGACAGGCAGAGGAGAGGTGTCTCATTATTCGGAAGATAGTTGAAATCGCTTGTATGATTGCACCACACATAGAGTCAAGGACCAAGACATTACCTCAGCAGATTTCTCCTGAGGTACTTCAACATGGGCTCTGGCTACCTGTAATTGTAATACCAACTCCAATTAAAATATCATTGTAATGAAGTAAACAAAGCAAGAGTTCAAGAGAATCGCATCAAGATACGCACTGGGGCAGTTTCAGGACCACTTGAATATCCATTGTCAGATACAGAACCCCGAGGAGAGCCACCTTCTTCCGAACCCTCCGGAACTGGCGATGGAGGTTGACGTGGAGAAACATACACTACTCTCAATTTGCACTCTTCAACATGTCCCACCTCCTTGTTAAACTAACAGACCCCATAAATTCACCCATTAGTCAAATCATCATCCATGACATATCCTTACCAAAACCAGTTCTCCGAATTGCTTGCATTACCATATCTGCAGTAATATCTTTGCTGGTTGCTCCGGTGGGTGCCCGGACACTTTGGAGCAGAAACTTATCTTTGCACTGCATATCAGGAGGTGCCTCCTTTTGCGCTTGCATTGTAACTAAAATCAAATTGTCATAGTATTATAGAATTAAACCAACAATGGAGTAGAACTCAACTCCAAAATATAATTTCACAACAATCCAGTTCAAACTAACCTATGATGTCACATGTAGATCGCGGCAAAACAATCCCCGTATTAGGCCTCACACAATACTTCTTTGGATTCGTCGTCTTAACCTACAAATAATCAGACAAACATCCGAATTTCCTTCAACATATAACGAAAAAGAACCAGCAACACCATGATCATTGAATGTACACAAGAAAACACCACTCGATAAATCTCTCCCTAATGCATAAGATTCCTAATAACTAACCAAAATCAACAAATGAGACGTAGTTTTCCAGTGCACAAAAATGCCCATCAACAACATTCCTCGCAATGTCACAAATTCAACAATTTCCCCGACATATGATCATTGAAACACAACAACCAAAAAGAACCAAAAAATCACGATACCTTGAAGGCGACATGGTCATCCGTCTTGTTACCCAATTGAAGAGAACAAGAGATCTGCTTAATCAATTCAACTGCAAACACAAATCCATCAACAAAATATATCAAAAAAAAAAATCATCAAACCCATCAACCAATTATCCATAAAGACCCAAACTTTTGAATTGAATTATCAAACCCTAACAGATCTAAATCATCAAAATTGCAGAAATTTGGGAGAATGTTACATGGGAATTTCAGCTCTAAAGGCTCGATGCTGAGAAGCTCGCCCGTGCTCATTTTCGACAAATCGTTGATCCGTTCTCTGTGGTGATCAAATCAAAGGAAGAAAAACGAAACGTGATTGAGAAGAAAATGGGAATTTCTGAGATGAAATTGGGATTTTGAAATTAACATGGGATTTCGAGATGATTCGAGAAAACGGAGTCGAGGAGCAGAAAACGGATTCGGATTTGTTTACGTGAAAAGTGTGCTTCAAGGGTAGATGTTGCACCTATTATGCAACGGTTCTAATAGCGCACTGTTTACCCCTTTGTTTAATCCAACTTTGTCCCAATTTTTTTTTATAATTTTTTATCTAGTCGATTAGTGTGTAACGGTCTGGCACGTCATAAAATCGGGCTTGGCCCGGCCCAATTGGTTTTAATCGGGTCAGGGTTAGGCCTTGATCCCAAGCATGGAAACCCACTCCGGCCCGTAAGAAAAGGGTCTTAAGGTCCTTTTTTTTTTCCAAAATATCAAAATCATCAACGATTTTTAGAAATCGTTGATTGTTTATCTCATATCGTTGACGATTTTGATATAACCATTGATGGTTTATTCCAAACTTATCGAACTTATACCTCTCAGTCATCCAAAAACGTCGACTGTCTTAGAAATCCGATAACGTTTTCACTAAATCGATAACATTTTTCATTAAACGCTCACGATTTTTATTTTCAAAAATGAAATTTTTTTTATCTTCTGAAGTGATAAACTTACGAGCCTTAATAATTATATGTTTCTAACAACATAATAACATTTGAATTGTTACGTTTGTTTCAAAGTTTCATACATGACAAAGTGTTCAAGTACCATCAACATAATAATTGACATGACATGTGAATTATATATTAAACATTTTAACATGAGAAAATAACAACTTAAGATGAATAAAAATAACAATATTGTTTCAAATATAAAGATACATATTTTATCCTCAGAGATAATATAAACTTTTCCATCATAAATAGAAAACATTTATATCAATTGTTTTCTTTAATCAAGGTAAAGTTTTAAAACATCCGATCTAATGATGTTTTTATGATTTCTTTGATAACTAAGTTATAATGTATTTTGAACATACCTAATAATGCACATTAAACTGAAATGTACGATGGCACTGTAATTTGAATTAGATTGAGGAAATATTACGAAACGGTAGAGTTCCACTATGAGATTCGGCCAAACTACAATGTACTGGGTATTACCATTAGCTCAAGCATGAGATTATTCACTATCTTTCAAACCCTTCCTCTTCCTTAAATGACCAACCCAACATTAAGAATTATTACTCTGGCCCAACAACTGATTCAGCCCAAACCCAGTCCACAAAACCCGGCCCAAATTTCACCGTTTAAAAGCCACTCAACTGCGAACATCTCCGTCTCCGCTCCACATACATTTCCACCCCAAAACCCTAATCGACAGCGGCGGCGGCAGCCATGGGTGAGCTCTCTCTCTACCCGAAATTCCTCATCGAATCGATCTCATCAACTCTATATCGATTTGATATGGGTTGACATTGTTGCTGTGATCGATTTCGATGTTTTGGTGGTTGTTGATGTGGTTGATTTTGATGTTCGTGTAGGTGCGTACAAATACGTTTCGGAGCTATGGAGGAAGAAGCAGTCGGACGTGATGAGGTTCATCCAACGTGTCCGTTGCTGGGAGTACCGTCAGCTTCCTTCCATTGTTAGGGTCACCAGGCCCACCAGGCCGGACAAGGCTCGCCGTCTCGGATACAAAGCCAAGCAGGTTTAACCGATCGGATCTATTCAATTTTGTAAAGAGTAATTGGAATGTGCAGTGTTCTGCGATTGTTCGTAAAATGGTTTTTGAATTTGTTGGATGAGTTTTGTGTGATGGCGGAGTATGATGAGTGAGTTTTGAGATATATGTTGATTGGATTTTTTAATCTTGAAACATTTGGTGACGGTTAATTGTTTTTAAAGGGCAAATGATTGATTTTTAGGAATTTAGATTTTAAATTATAGGTTTCATTGTAAAATCTACATCTGGGGTGAAAATAAGCAGATATAGGTTTCATTGTAAAATCTACATCTGGGGTGAAATAAGAAGATATAGGTGTCATTGTAGAAATATTAGCATCGGCTGTGGCATATAGCCAGTTGTATTATAATAGACTACAGCAGAAGGATATTATGGACAATTCTATCGTCTCATAGGAAAAATGCACAATGATAGGGGCAGCTTGGAAGTATTAGCTTTTGAAATTAAATATGTACAATCTTACTTACAAGAAAGATGAAAATCTGAGCTGTAACATGAGCCAACTATGGTTGGTTCTCTTTAAATGTTATATTCTTAGTAGTAATATGTGCAAATTTGATTGGGTTCCTCTTGATAATTTTTCTATGCAAAGGTTGTTAATGTCATATATATATATATATATGGTAATGCTGGAGCTCCAAGGCTTCTATTATTGCTATAGGTCTTACTTCTTTGTATAAGTACACAAAGTGAAAAGGAGTTGCATAGTCTTTGATTTATGGTGCGTATTTGACAACTTATAAAGAGAGATTCTTCATTGGTACTCTTGCATGTGGAATTTGTTCGCTATGAATCAGCCAGTTCTTGCACTTAGGAGACATGGTTTCTGATTGGGATTATCAGCTGCTTCTTATTGCTGGCTATGAGTTTAATGTTTTATATTATGCAATGAGTCGATGAGTGGTTGACAGCCCTTTGCTTGTACTAGGTCAATTGTGAAGCAACTATCTGCTATGAAATTGTGGGTTGGGTAAACTATTCATCCTATATCGTTGTAACTATGTAGTACCTTTGGGTAGTATCCTTCTAATTACTTTGATTAATAATTTGTTGTATGGATTTTGTAACCGATAGAAGGCATTTATTGGTAGCTGCCCTGATTACCCTGATTATTTTTCAACGCCAGTTTTTAGCTCAATTGTAGTTATGGTTAAGGGAAAAAGATGTTTAATCAAGTGTTTAGCAGCCCTAATTACTTTGCTATACAAGATGCTTATCATCCTTCTATGTTGCATTGTTGCCTTTGTTTGTTGAAACGTTTGCTTTTCAATTATGAAATGCCCTGTGCACGATTTGAGCGCTTGCTTTCAGATTGCATTTTAGAATGATAATTCTGTGTTGTAAGTTTGAATGCATTCTAAATTTTAGTATTTCTCATGGGTATTGTTACAAAAATAGAAAGCTTTTCATGTTTTGAAACAAATGCTGTAGTTATTTTTGAAATTAGGGCATTTCTGTATTTTTGGTAGTCCATACTTATTTTAAAAGTTCAAAACAGTCATGTTGAAATGGATGTTGTACACTGTCTTCTTGCGTGGTGAAAGAACTCGTCTGTTATGCGGACAGGGTTTTGTGGTCTACCGTGTGCGAGTTAGACGTGGCGGACGCAAGAGGCCAGTTCCTAAGGGTATTGTCTATGGTAAGCCAACCAACCAGGGTGTTACTCAACTAAAGTTCCAGCGTAGCAAGAGGTCTGTTGCAGAGGAACGTGCTGGACGGAAGCTTGGTGGCCTGAGGGTTCTCAACTCTTACTGGATCAATGAGGTATGTTTCTCATGTTACCGGCATTCATCTTAAAACTCTGCTTGTAACAGCTTCTAATAGCATCTTGTTTTATTGAGCTATATTCTCTTGATTGCTTGCTTTGTACTTGGTCTATGAACCATATGCTCTTTGTTGGTGTTTATCTTTTATTATGACCAAACAAAGGGAGAATATCATGTTGAAGCAGTCATCATAGCATTTTCTTCAAGTTTAATATTGACATATTCCATTGTCATCTTGCAGGACTCAACTTACAAGTACTTCGAGGTGATCCTGGTTGATCCTGCCCATAATGCCATCAGAAATGACCCAAGGATCAACTGGATCTGCAACCCAGTTCACAAGCACAGGGAACTCCGTGGTCTCACCTCTGCTGGAAAGAAGTACAGAGGTCTTCGTGGCAGGGGGCATCTTCACCACAAGCAAAGGCCTTCTCGTCGTGCGACCTGGAAGAGAAACAACACCCTGTCTCTGCGTCGCTATCGCTAGTTTCCTTGACATTGTTGGTCGTGATTGTTTTGTTATGATGTGGGATACTATGAGCTTCAAGAGCCGTTCCTGTGAACTTGGATTTTTGGATACCTATCTGTTCTGTTATGTTGCTGTAAACCTTGGCTTGAGCAGGGAAAAAGGATCTTATTCATCTTTACGTTCGATGCTTTCATTCCATGAGTGTAATGTTTGTGTTGCACTTCCCTGTAATTTACGTAGTATTTGGTAGTTGTTTAATTTTTTTACCGCATGCTCTATCAGTCTTGTCTCCTAGCTATGAAATGACTCTACATTTACATACTTCTATCTTGACTGGGTTATCCTTTATACTTGAGTGAATTTGCAGAATCTTCAAGAGACAATTGAAGTGTTGTAAAGAAACATGGGACTTTCTCGAGAATGGATGTGAACAAAATCAACAATTGCTGGTGTCTGCTAGGGTTACACAGCACGCGTTGCATTTTAACACAGTAATATACCCAAGGTAATTTGTTGGGTATCCTACGAGGCTTGGTGCTGATCAGAAGTCGCCCAAGACTCCAGTATTTTGAGGGGAAGATCAAGTACCATGTAAAATGTTGTGTATGAGAGCATGCAGAAAGTGTAGTACGAGAACATATAACAAGAGAAATCTTTGCAGATACATATGAAGGTGAGATACATGAGAACAGAAAACCGAGAAGCAAAAAATAAATACAGAGGCACTACAACCAGCATACAGTAGGCTGCCTCTATGCGGAGGCAGTCAACACATGAGAAGACAACTTCATAGAGGCAATGCCGAACACGAAGGTACATAACAACTCAAACTAATATATTAGACCACGAAGGATGACGAACAGGATAGTTCACGAGCTGTTGGTGAAAATATTGGGAGAATGCTGAAGATTCACAACGAGCATTACCTCAATAACGCTCTGCAACGAAGGAAAAAGAGAAACGTCAGTGTTGCTCCATCAGAAATGATAATACTCCAAAAGAAATATGAAAGCAATAGAATTTGCATGTGACACAATCGAACTTTGAACATGAAAATTTGTATCATCACATCACCCAAAAGAAACCAAAAAAAAATTTGAAGATATCATGTAGCCTTTGTTGCCACAAATACAAATATATTGACGACAGGAATGTTTCCAGAACGAAAAGGACGGCATGGAGGCTGGAGGCAGAAAGGCATAACAAAGAGCAGTGGCAAGAAGGAACCGGCATATACTGATAAACACGAGAATATCAAAAGATCTTGAATGACATAGAAATAACTTAATGGATGACACCAAGCAAATTGACAACGATAAGATAAATAGAAATTCAGGTTGAGAACAACTAAACAGAGAAAACATACAAATTTTTCTGCCACATGATTCCAAATCAAAGCATTTGATAAGAACAACAGGAATGATGAACACAAGTTGTGGTTAAGTCAAAAATCAAAATAAGAAAAACGTTGGACAGCCGATGAGACATGGGGAGATGAAGGGCTTGTAGACGACGAGACAACATTGAGTGCTGCTAGTCTTTGATCCTAGAGAAACTTGAATTGGAACAAATTCAAAGTTTACAAGCAAAGGGGGAAGAAAACAAGAAAAAGAAAAACAATCTCATCATTCATGCACAAATTCTTGAAAAAATCACATTTACATAGAAAAGGATATGGCTGTTATAGGTGCCTTGCAAGGCACTAGGATGAACCTTTGTTTTCGATCATGTTTTAAAAAAAGAAAGAAAGTATAATCCTTGAAATTGTCAGGACATCACAGTTGAAACACAATCAGTGTCAATCACAAATTTTTAAACACACCCACAGTACTAAACCAACATTCCAACAAAAGAGAAACAATCTCACACTCATGTGTGTCCGACGTGCACAAATCACATTGCAATAGACAAGGAGGCGATTCTATGATACCAGGATCGCTTGAACCTCTGGGTTCCACGATCCGGAACTCACGTTCTGCTTCCCGGTTCGCTAGCGTCCCGGAACTGTGGGAACACGAACTGGAACCCTCAAAGGTGGGATCCAGAACATGGGAGGAAAGATATTGATTTTGCACCTTGAAGAGTTAAATTTTGTGATTATTTTCCTTCAAAAATATTTTTTAAATGAGATTAATAAAAACAAGAAATCTGAAACTAAAAACAATACAGAAACACGTAAATTTGAATTTTAGTTTACTGTGCTATCTTTTTTTTTCCTAAAATTTTCTAGGATTTTTTTTGAATAATCATATCTATTGAGCTACTATTTGAGAATATTAGTACTATTGTTAATTTATGGTTATGTTTGTATTTTGTTGTTTGATATTTCAAGTTTATTTTATTTTCATCAGTAATATTTTAATGTATTAGTTTATATTAATGCTAATAATATGTTTATTATATGTTTTTAATTTTGAATTTTGATTCATATGTTAGTTATTGAATTATTTTATCGGAATCGCGATCCAAAGTATTATACTGCGCTTCCAGCATTCGTATCGTGTTCCAAAAAAGCATACCGAAGAGTTCTACCCCCTCGTTCCCGACCTAAGCTAAGTTACGAACCGTGTAACCGAACTCATTCCGCAAACTGACGCATATCGCATTCCAAATAATATAGAGACGATTGTTAGAGGTGTACCTACTATTGGCGCCTTGCAAGGTACTAGGATGAACATTTGTTTTAGATCATGTAAAAAAAAAAAAGCATAGTCCTCGAAAATGTCAGGACATTTCAGTTGAAAAACAATCAGTGTCAATCACCAATTTTCAGAGATCTTCATGGCACTAAAGCAGCATTCCAACAAAAAGTTCCTCAAGTTTCAGTCAAGAGGGTCGATGGTGGAGTATAGCTGGTACTGATTCTAGATGAACCTTCAGTCTATCGTATTCATGAATACTCCGCACCCAAGTTGCATATGAGCAATGATCGAACAAGGAAAAGGCGAAAGCATCCAGAAAATGCAATTACCACATAAGAACTCAAGGGAAGCCCCAAGACAATTTTAGCAGCTCTCTCATCTCCCTCCCTCATCTATCCAGCCCTTCTTTTGAAGCTCTCATCCTATAAATATACAAACCTAAGGAAATGGAAACCGAGGACCTCGTGATGAGGACAGACAGTTCAGAGGAAGCAAAATTAGCGGTATTTTGGATTTTTCAAATCTTGGATTCAGGACTTGGTTTAGATGAATCCACATTCGAAGCTTACCCATACAGTCATTAAGTCATAACTCATTGCAGTATATATCTTTACATCAATGTGCCGAATAATTTCAGTTCAGATATCATGACTATATCTTCATACAAGTTTCATGTTCTCGGTAATTCACCATAAAGCTTATGCGCCTACATTCTTTCAACATCGAAGTATAGTAACCCTCCAGAACAAGAATAGTAAAATGGGCCTATGTACAACTCTAGTTAGTTGTAAAATGCCTACTCCACATGTATAAGCCTCCATCACTCATAGCCTATTTTGCAACTGAAATGCACAGATTCCATAATGCCTTTTCAGCACATCTTATATATTCAACATCCTATCTTCTGCTTCACGAAGCAAAATCCATAATTCTCAAGATTGCAAGCATGATCTAACCATGAAGCTCAAATAACAAAAAAGGTACACAGAAAAACAATAGTTCGGCTTTCCAACATGGCTGTCGGGTTAAAGATCATTTCAAAGCTAAAAAGATTAGTTCACAGTTCATATCATACTACCTCTTTGACCAAATAAGACACATTCTTATTTCCAAATAGATCGTCTCATGCGATAATTCACACTCGATCCAAAAAGCCAATCACATGATCATAACGTTAAACGCCATAACAAGCACCAATACCTCGATCTCCTAACCAGAAGCACGAGATGGAATCATCCCAGTCATCCTAGCATAAGCGAAGATCCCACCAGCCTCAATAACGGGCCCAGCATCCCCGATGGGCTTCAACCTATACTCCTTCCCAGTACTATGATTAATCAGCTTACTCTCCCCAAGCTCAACGGTAACCACATCACCAGTCCTACACTCCTCACAAACCCTCCCCTCACTCTCCAACGGATACACCTCCCCGGTTGCCACTGAGTTCCTAAAGAAGATCCTCGCATACGACTCCGCCACAACCGCCACCACCCCCGCCGCACCCAACGCCACGGGAGCGTGCTCCCTTGACGACCCACATCCGAAATTAGCACCCCCGATCACAATCTTGTACTTCGATTCTGTTTCCTTCTCCTCCACGAACCGAGTAGTGTAGGACCCCGGGAGGCCGCAGAGGGCGTAAGACCCGAGCTTCTTGTACTCGTCGGGCTTCGACGGGACCAACGTGAGGTATTCTGCAGGGATGATCTGGTCCGTGTCGATGTTGTCGCCGACCACGTAGCAGAGCCCGTGGAAGGTGGTAGTCTGGGTGGGGGATGAGGTGGGCAGGGCGTGGATTGGGGCGAGGGGGATTCGGTTGTGAGATCGGGAGACCGAGATGAGGGGTTTTTGCGTCCGGCATTTCGTCGAACAGGTTGTGGGCATGGTGAAGAAGGTGGGTGTTGAGGATGGGCGAGGGAGTTTTGGGGTGAGTGAGGATTTGGGAATTGCGGTGGCGCGGATGGGTTGTCGGATCGCTGCGGTGGTGGCCATGGCGGCGGCGGCGGCGAAGATGTCAACTGGTTGGTGGTGTTGAGGGGGGGATGTTTGGAGGTGGTGATGGATGTGGGGATGCGTTAGGGTTTTGTGGAGTTGAAGATCGGCAGACTTGTTGTTTTTATTGAAAAAAAAAAATCGGCAAAGACTGGTCAAAAGATTGGTAAGGACTTTTACCATCGAAGTTCACAATTTGTAGCAAGGACACAAATGAGATTAGGTAAATAAGTTGGGGAAATCCGTAATATCACACACATATAGGTATGGATGTGTTAAAAGAAAAACTTAAACCAACTCCAATGACTATTACGGATAAGATTAGAACTTATCTAGGTTTTTTTTTTTCCTTTCAAACACTTGACACTTTCTTTTCCCAATTCCATGCCTCCATCTTTCTTCTCATTCTCACAATGGTTTCAATCTAAGTGCTCGATTCTTACCATGATTTCAATCTGAGTGCTCAATTTCATGGTTTGATGAGAGTATGGATTTTGATATTAACCGTGAAAAACGAATTCTTGGCATTGAAGATCTTGATGTTATATCGTAAATGATGGTGCTTCTTATTTAGATGTTGATCAAAATGTTGCAGTTGATGATACAAGCATGAATACAGATTTTGGCCATGAAGAGTTTGAAGGTGAAAAGATTATCGGAAGAGTCTTTGAATGCTATGAAGACGCATATGTTTTTTATGAATAGCACGATTATGATTGTTTGGGAAGACTTCCAAAGTTGGAATCTAATATAAAAAGCAAGAGAATTAAAGGAATAAGGAAAGAAAATATTGTGCAAGGATAAGAATGACAATCAAGTATATTTTAAAAAAAAAAATGATAATTGATATTTTAGATGTCACTTTTTGATAAATAAATATCACTACTACACTATACAACATTCAAAATTTTATTTACAGAAAATTATTTTATTTGATAAAATGATTTTACTTTTTGTTATTGAATTTTATTCTGTTATTGATTTTGATTTTCATAATTTTGAACAATAATATCAAACAATCCCAAAAATATTCCCACCGCATAAAAACAACATAACACTATTAAAATTTATACACTTTATGCTTGCAAAGAATTATTGAATATCCAATATGTATTTTGATAAATTATTGTTATCAAAGTTTTTTTGATTATCCGTCATCTTTGACATATGAAAATACATAAGTTATAAATAGATTAATCTTTCATAAGTTGTCAAAGTTTTGCCGGTATAAAATACAGTAATTGCTTATCGTGTTATTCTAGTTAAACTTTGCTCTCTACCAACCCCTTCTGATCCGACGTTTGGGATGAAATCCATTGGCTCAATTCATCATAGACATAATCTATAGGCCCAATTAATCATGGACCAAATCCAACTCTTTCACCAGAGATGTGAAGAAGAAAGAAGAAAGTAGTAGAAGATTATAGAAAATCATCAAAATGCAGAAAGAACCTTATCGGGGAAAAAAAAGAAAACAGAAAGAAAAGTCATTTCCCTGTCAAAACCAAAGAAGAAACATGAAAGTGCCAGAAAGTCTCTCATCAGTCATCATGCCTATAAATATGTGCCCATCAACCCGCATTCTCCTCGGAAAAGCACAAGGCAAATTCAGCAACCAAACCCACAGCAAATCCATCCAACATTTCGAACCAATTTTTTGTAAACCAATTGTAACGTACAAGCAATGTCGCTGATCCCAAGCATCTTCGGAGGCCGACGCACCAATGTTCTTGATCCCTTCTCCCTCGATATTTGGGATCCCTTTGATGGCCTATTCCAATCGCCATTAGCCAATCTACCCAGTTCAGCTCGTGAGACGGCAGAGTTCGTGAATGCCAAAATCGACTGGAAAGAAACCCCAGAAGCTCATGTCTTTAGGGCTGATCTTCCTGGGATCAAGAAAGAGGAGATGAAGGTTGAGGTCGAGGACGGGAGGACACTTCAGATAAGCGGAGAGGGGAGCAAGGAGCAGGAAGAGAAGACAGATAAGTGGCACCATGTTGAGAGGAGCAGCGGGAAGTTCCTCCGCAAGTTCAGGCTCCCTGAGAACGCCAAGCTCGATGAGGTGAAGGCTGCGATGGAGAATGGTGTGCTGACCGTGACGGTTCCCAAGGTGGTGGAGAAGAAGCCTGAGGTCAAGAGTATCGAAATCTCTGGTTAGATACAATCAAATCATGATCGTAAAAGCACGCTGCTATGTAATTCAACCATAACAGGCACTACATGTGGCTGGTATGTTTGGGTGTGAAAATATGATTATAAGATGAAGATATGTAACCCAAGTTCTTACAAGAAATAAACAGGAATAAACTTGTGTAATTTCTATTGATATATGTATGCAGTCGTGGTATTTCCAGATTACCATAAACTACTGCTTTATTGCATGAATAACTTGATAGTTGGCATGAGCTCATAGCAAATCACACAGAGCTATGTCGTGTTGGAAGCATAACGAACAAAGAGAGATACACATCCTCTTGACGAGTACACACTTACATTGCAGCCATCCTGTACATCTGGTTTTGAACTCTATATTAAGTGTAATACCCCAAAGTTCCCCAGAAAAAAACAGGTGTCTAACTCAAACCAAGGAATAGCATTCCACAGATTAGACCCGTGTGCGATAAAAACATATGGTCTTTATGACTTTATGCGCCGTCAAAGCTTGTGATGCTAAAGAATCTAACATGATAGAGCATAAGCATAGGGAATTATGAAACAAAAGAATATGAAGCACACGGAAAATAACGAGATTCGATTAGGCAATCCATTCAATTCGATCTAGCATTTAAATTTGAAACATGAGATAGAATGAATTTGGAAAACACTTTGAGCATAGGAAGATTGCACCAGTTTCAATTTTGGCTCTCAATCAGTCTAATCTACCGTGTTTGTCTTCCTCACCACAATAGTAATCCATTTGGTTCTTCAATAGCTTTGAATGAAGGGGAAAACATCAATACTTTCAGATATCAGTTCATTTCGTAGTAAAAGCGATATGGCCGAGACTTAGATCAGAACTAGCGTAATGAAAGGAAGAAACTTTCATCACTCTTTTTCTTGTTAACGGGTTCCTAACTCAATGGTATAATCATAGAATTCGAAATAAATCTATGATCAACCGAGATAAGGAGTTGCAGAACTACTGCCAATAAACCACAAATGCTTGGTTAAATCGACCATTCAAGCTCATTAACCAAATCAAATTCTGTGATAGATTCACTCATTCCTTAGTTCGGGGAACCGATAAAATCAAACACCAGAAAAATGAAATATACTTGTTAAGAATCCACGAAGATCACACACATTTATACACTTGGATCAACCCATTCCAACCAATTCGATCAGTTAATTATCAAACCTAATAGAACATAAACCATGACAAACAACAGCGTGATCATACATACCAAGAGGCCGCCAATTATGATCCAATCGCTTGGATCCACGGCCTGATCTCGTCGATGTTAATGTTTCTGTAATCAGACAACGACTCCAAGAGATCGCCGAATTGGGCGGAGCCCGCCACGGACGCTGCCCTTCGCGTTCGCTCGAAACATTTGCACAAATCGGTGTCGTCTCCATTGAATGGGATTGATTTATGATACCCTACATTAATTTGACTTGGTTGAGTGAGGAGCAGGGAGCAGAGGGTTGGCACGGGTGCAGTACAAACCCCAAACCATAATTAAAAAATAAAAATAAAAACTTAATTAAGAAAAAGTAAACCTCAAAAAAAAACCCAAAAATATTTAGGATTAATATATCAATAATAACCCAATCAGCTATCTTATTAGGAATAGAGTCTGTAAAGAATGAAATATTTCTTACTCCTGTTTTAAACAACAGAGAATCTGTTTCCTATTATCTCCACAGAAAGAATACACCTGAAAATCATTAAAAATCACATAAAACATTAGATTAATTTGTAAAAATAAAATGCACACCTAAAGCCAAATACAAACACGAAGATAAAACAACTAAATAAATCAATAGATCAAATAAATCTTGCATACTCTTATCATAAGATAACAACGATACTAAAGTTATGCTATAACTCTAATTCTATTAAGTCAAACATTTCTAATAAGAGCGATGTCACTTGTTAGTCCGAGTAGGTCTTGTTTAATAACTTCATTCCCTAATGCTTTTTTGGCCTCCCCTGCTATGCCTACCTCCTACTAATTGGATGGATTCGTTGGATCCCTAAATATGACATGATCAAATCATCTTAATCTTATCTCACACATCTTATTCTCAATAGCAGAGACCCTACACATCTTCGAGAGAGGCCCCACATATCCAATATAACATTATTATTTCTATTACATGTATTTTGTTCACTTCAGTTTTTTCCACACGTCAACACTCTACTTCATATAATAATGTTGGTCTTACCATCATGCAATAAATTCTTTTCCTTTAATCTTAAGAAAATCCTCTTATCACATAACATGTTTTAGGGTTATATCTGTTTTTGTCATCTCGTTTTGTTGTGATGGATTATGTCATCATCAATCTCTCGTTTTCTTGTATCATTGATCCAAGATAGTTGAAAGATTATGTCATTGGGATCACTAACTGTGAGTTTGATGTATCAAGGGTTGTACTAAATTTACACTCTATGTTGTCCTATTGAGTACGGTCGGGGATCCAATTGTGAGAAAGACCCAAGATCAAATTATGATGAGGTTGATTGTTGGATTATAATTTATAAGGTTTTCTCGCTAGTGAAGAATCAACTGGCACGACTCATTTTGAGTGTTCAAAGAATGATCCTTAGTAATAAGACTGTCATGATAACCACAACGATCCTCATCGATGACTTTTATTACAAACTCCAGTAAACGATCCTCCCAGATCCAAAGAAAGACGTCAAGAACAACTTTCTCGGAAAAGACACCGCTGTGAGGGAGGGGCAATGGGGTTCTTCGGGTTGGTTCCCTGTATTCTAGGGAAACGACGGTGGCGTCCTGATGAAAGACAACCAGCGGCGATAGTGGTGACAGGTGGTGCCCAGTGATGGTGATGGTGTTTGATGGTGACAGAAAAGGAAGATAGTAGTAGGAGGTGTTCTCTCGATCTGTTCACGCACGGGGAGGCTGCTGGCCGGTTCCGGGGTCGATGGCGATGGTTTGATGGTGATGGCGAGGTGGGTGAGAGGTTGATGGGAGTGGGTGGTGATGGTGAGAGAGGAAACGAGAGGGAAGAAATAAAGGGGGGAGACAGACAGCATAATTTCAACCTGCGCCTCACATGTTTTTAATTATGAAATATTTTTTATCCCCTATGTAATATTTGATAATATATATATATATATATATCAAATTATTTCAATAAAATATTTTTATTTATTCATAACCTGTATAAATCATTTATTGATAATAAAATTATCCTCTATTTAATTATCTTTCAATCATAACAATTCAGTATTTTAACATTCTAATGTTTATAATAGTAATGACATATGTTAAAATTATAATCGTAACGACGAGTATTTTATTAACGTCATAGTTCAGTCCCTTTATTAAATTAAACGTCCTTGTGTTTATATTATAATTACAACGACGAACGTTTATTAACATATAACGTTACTTTTCATTGCTCGTAAACTTTTATACGAATGTTCATTCGTATGCATACATACGTTTATTTTTAATATTTATACGTAAATTTTTAATTCATGAATTTCTCAGGTATTACATCATCCCCGACTTTTTAAAAAATTTGGTCCTCCAAATTAACTATAACTAAATTTAGGTGAAGGTAAACGTATCACTAGATGATTATGCATAACGTTTCCGCATCATTCCCTTCTTTTCTCATGTGGCCTCCGCGGCCAAATTATTTCAGCATCAGACCTTGAGTAGGAGTTTTAGGTGAAATTTGCGAACTTCCGCCTTGTTTTAAGATTTCCTAGAGTAGTTCCTCTCGCTTTAGATTCTTGTTTCAAGTAGTAGTCCTTGATGGACAAAGTGCTGGTATTAGATACGTACTTCCCTTGCTGTGACACTTGCAACATGTTGTCAACAGTCGACAAGTCGATAGGCAACGTGAGTTTCTAGGCAGTTTCTTCAACTTGTTCCAGCATATCGTATGGCCCGATGCAGCGAGCATCCAGCTTCGTGTTCTTCTTGAACCATATCACATCCTTATTGCGAGAAACTTTTAAGAAGGCATGATTCCTTACCTTCAACTTTAATGATCTTCGTCTCACGTCAGCATATGAATTTTGCCGCTATTGATTTGTCTTCATCCGTGTTTGAGTTTGTATATTTTGCCTTGTCATCTCATTCAACTCTCTTGGCACCATTGCCATTACATCTGCAATTGACGTCCCAACGAATAAGAGACCCTTACGTCCTTTTGCACAAAGCTTTATATAGCATCATACCGTTACTTGAATGAAAGTTGTTGTTAAATGTCAGTTTTTATCGTCTAAAGAAATTAATAGTAATCAAATTCAATTATATTTATCCCATATATAATTGCACGGGGGCACAAACTAGTTATATACTAAGCGTAGACGTGTGGGTTTGTAATTGAGTAATAACTTTAGATCTTGACCATCCACTTATTCGAATGATGGTTGAGATTAAATATTAATCGATTAGAAAATAAATACAAATAAAAGTCAAATTAAAAGACAAAAGATTAATTCAAAAATTTTTGATCATTCAATATAGTTTGATTGAAGGTTTGAGATTAGATTTTATGGGATAATGATTTAATATAAATATGAATGAAATCTTCTATTAAGATTAAAAATCAATCTTAACAACTAATAATAGTAAACAAAAAGATCATAATATCACAAATAAAACTCTTTGACAAATGTGATACCTGTATCCCATTATAATTTATTACTACTATATATCATTTAATAAACTTTTTTCTAAATATATTTTTTCTCTCTTTTGCTTTCTTCATCTCGTGAATTACTATATAGACGAATAGATTAGTTTTTTATTATTTTATACGCATGAATACGTGGAATATATGATTAAACTATATAATTTAAATAATTATTAATATTATATGATAAATATATAAAATATTATTATAAAAAATAAATTCTGAAAAATTATCTTTAATCGTCACTCGGTATTGATCAAACTTTGTCTCGATAATAAAAAAAAGTCAAAATATTATAAAAATTATAAAACGAATGGAATGATTTATATTATAACTAAAAAGTTCATTACAAATTTTATATTACATAAAATAATATTTAATCATTTTATTTTATTTATCAAAGGCTCAAAATTTATTTCAATAAAACCCCTACGACCTAGCGTTAGCTTATGAGACGGAGTAGGAACGAGGAAGACTTCCATACACCCGTTAACAGGCGGAACAGTAATCCTCCTCCTCGCACACACGAGTTATTCACGGCCCAATCAATCTCCAAAAGCCACGTGTTCCTCATGTGATTCATCTCTTCCCAAATTTATCCATCCACAAACAACGTCACTCGCGTGTGACCAATCACATGTTTCCTCCTCCCACCCAATCCAACGGCTCCGAACCCTTCTCCTCACCCGACCGTCGATCAACCCCAACGCTCTCCCCAATCGACGGCCACGATTAACCCACCAAAAAACACTCGATTCAAACCTCACATTTGTCTTGATCTCTTTTCTCTTCACTTTCACGACAAAGTTAGAGAGAGAAAGTGGAGAGAGTCACTCGCTCTCCGCCGTCGCAGCTGTTGTTGCCGGTAATTGAAGATTCGAGGATTCCGATTAGGGTCCGGCGAGTTCATGAGGGTTGTGTGCGGATTGTGTTATTTGAGAGTGTGGAGAAGAAGGGGAGCTGAAATCTAGGGTTTGGGAATTGGGATTGGGATTGGGTTCGACGAATGGAGGGAGGTAGCGTCTCTAGAGCCTTTCTTATTCTGGTAATACTGATTTACTGTTCTTACTCTTTCGACAATTGCCTTGGTGTTAAATTCTGTGTTCTTGTTTTGAGGAGATGAATGCCAGGAAATGGGAGAGGGGTAAATGATTTGGTGGTTGTTTGTTTCGACAGTGGGTTTGAGTTAGAGTGGGATTATGGGAGTCTTGAGGGATGTGAATTCGATGATTCACTGAATTTCGGGAGTTCTGTGGGAGACAATTCCACGATTGATTGCATTTAGGGAGTATGGTTCGATGTTTTGTTCTCTTCTCCTGGCTTGATTGATTTCTTGCTGTAAAAAATTGTTGTTTCGCTGATGTTTAATGACGGCAGTAATATTTGAGCCGCTAGAAGTGCTGTCAGAGATTGAATCTTGGCATTGTTTATATGTATAATATTTTGAAGTTCGTAATGTTTGTGGTATGCCTCGATAAGGACTTTGGAAAACTTCATATTTTTATGCGCCAAGGAGGTGAATAATGGGAGGAGCTTGCCAATGTTGCCTTCGGCTTTGATAGGGATAGGGATTGTTTGGCTATCTATTGATGTTGAAGTTTTGTTTGTTTGAAAGTTGATTAAAAGAACTTAACCTACCTCATAAAAATGGTGGTTGTTCAGAGAGTGTTCAGGACATAAAGATGTATGCAATATTACCTCTTAACTCTTGAGGTTGTTTTTTCTGATATAAATATATCTTATACCGAAGTGTCTAATCAATTACCCAAGTTTGAGTGTTGAAATTGTTACTTACGATATTGATATCAAGCTAAGGTTTATATTGAATGTTGCTAGACTGCTCATGATTGTATATAAAGCTAGATTATGAAATGCTTGATGGAAAAATCGAACAATGCAGTTGTATTACTACTGTAAGATTAGCTGCAATAATATTACTATTTCTTGCACAACAGGCATTGGGCCGCTAAACTTGGCATAACTGGAACTTCTGACTGATATTGACCTAATACGTGAAAGGCATTTTGGACTTCAATTTGTTTATTTTTTGAGATAAAGTCATAATAAACTAGTAGAAGTTTACATGTTAGTCATAATATCCTAACCGGCGGCACCAAAGGAATTGGTTTAGAGGGTGGTCGAACTCACTTTTGGTGCATATAGCAGTGAAAGTAATTAATGCTAGTTTTCTCTACATTTTCTGTTGAGTAGGAGCTAAGTTTCTACTTATTATTGGCTTTTCTGTTGCATGTGAATTGTGATTTAGTTTTTCTCTTTTACTGCCGTTGTATTGACAGTTGTGCTTTGGTTCCACTGTATGGGATGTTTAACTGTTATTTCGTTTTCATTGCTACATTTCTTTTTTCAATGATAACTTTTGTCAGACAGTTTTTCCTGTTCATTTTGTGTAATATCTGTTGACTGTTCTTTCTATTGAATACAGTTATTCTTTGACATATAGGCATACACTGATGGATTATGATGACAGTGATGGTCAATACCATAATCTCCGGTTAGCGGGTGAAGAAAGAGCTAAACCTTCTTTGTTGAGGCCATATGCTTTTCCGAAGTTTGATTTTGATGATAGCCTTCCAGGGCAGCTAAGATTTGATAGCCTGGTTGAAAGTGAGGTTTTTCTTGGGGCCCAGGGTCAAGAGGACAACCAGTGGATTCAAGATTTTTCCAGGACAAATGATGTTATAGAGTTCAGCCCTAGCCCTTCTGAATCTTGTTCTCTTTCTAGAAGAAATAATGTATGGTCTGAGGCAACATCCTCAGAATCTGTGGAAATGCTTTTAAATTCTGTTGGGCAGGAGGAAAAGGTCCCCAAAGAAACATTAGTTGAGGAATCAAATGATTTTGATGAATTGAGCTGTTTGGCGAAGCAGATGGAACACAATCAGCAGCTGATTGATGGGAAGAATCAACTTGTTGACCCGAAGGCATCCACAGCTCAGGTTGCGCTCGCGGAAGCTATCCCTGGTTTAGATGTGGCGAAGGACCTGCCTGAACTTGAGGTGAGTAACCAATTTCAAGGAACGGAGGAAACTTCCAGCCGCTTAGGTGCTTCAAGTGATGCGTGCACATCTGTGGTTGGCATAAGTTCGTTTGCTAGTAATGACAATGATGGTAATGGTGAAATGGAAGCAAAAGTTTCTTCCGATGGTGCTGAATTTCTCGTTAGCAAGCCATTTGGAGAAGATTCATATGATTCTGCTGTACCCGTGGATAATTTCGACGACATTGCTGGGTCTTTTAGTTCTACGAGGAATGGAAAACAAGTCAGTGCTCATAACCTCGAGAGTGCCGGTCATCAATTGAAAGACTTTGCTTATGAAGATAAGCAAAGTGCTTCAAGTGCGAACAGCCAAACTAATGTTCAGATTTCTGAAAATAATATCCAGGACCATGCTGTCAATATGGTGCAGATCTTCCCTCCATCGGTCTCAGCTGTCAGCATCCCAATTGGAAGAAGTCCTGATACCATTGAGGAATCTGCATGTACATCGCAAAAAGATGAATGTCTGTTAAAGGAACTGAAGACGGATGGCAAAAATGTATCATGCACAAACCCAGACCAGATGGTTGATGTTCAACTTGTTCCAACAAACGAGGAAATGAGTAATCAATTTGGAGGCAGCTATCAGGGTCATGGTCATGATAATGATATTGTGAAGCATGCATCCCAGTTTATTGCTAGCAACACTAGCCATGGTGGCTCAGTGCTTAAAATGGAATCTGGCAATCAGTCGGGTCAAAGGCAGGAAAGGGAACAATTGGTGGATCTGCCTGAATGTTCTCATGGAAAAGTTAATGAAGTTTCAGGTAATACTTCCCATGCATCGTTATTCTCGGGTGAGGAAATCGTACTTCCTGCTGTTAAGGCCAGTGGTAACATTGACAGTGACACTTCAGCTTGTCATTCTGCATCTTCTCCAGAAATGGAATGTCTTGATAAAGTTCCTCACTCGATTTCAGTTAATGATAACTCAGGACTAGTGTGTGAGGTGGCATTAGTCACTGAGAACTCCAATGCTGACACCATTGAACATGATTACTGTGTCACGAGTAGCAGTGGCAAAGTTGCTTCTGATTTGAGAAATACAAATCCTGTTGTTGAAACTGCAACAAGTGACGAGCTTGTTGGATCTGCTTCTGTCCGAAGTACCATAACTGCCGGAGTGGCGGTTCACAATCTACGATCTGGAATTTCTTCTGAATTGGAATCAGGTACATACATGCTCCATGAATTCTATTTTTCTGGTTTAATCTATTTTGGTTTTGGTCACTGCAGTTGCAATCTGATAAATATTACCTGGCACAGGAAACAGGGTACTTCCCGTTGAAAAGAACCGTGATCCAGCTGCAGCTATCAACTTGATAGTAGAGAAAGGGCAACCTTCAGGAGTAGGGGAAACCGACATTGATGAAGGAAAAGAAGTTGCTACCGGAATATCTAGCTTTAATGTAATGGCTTTAGGGGCTACTGAAGTAGTAGCAGTCGTTGAGGCAGAAGTTCGTGTGGAAGGTGAGGCTTCGGGAGCAGGGCTATCTGACGCTGGTGAAAGAACATTGCCATCAATGGATAATGATGCCACAAGCACTGCCAATCTAGTCTCCGCGGTGAAGACCGACTCTGTCAAATCCTTCTCAGAGGAATCTCATTCCCATCTAATTCGCAAAGCAGTTAACAAAGAGGTTGATGCTGGACAGGTGTTTACTGAAAGTCACGTCTGTGATAATGCTTCTGCTCAGACTTTAGGTAATGAATTTTACTTGGCTTGATTTTATTTTCCTTTATGCTGAAATTGCTTTTTTCCTATTTCACATTCGGAATTTTCTTTTCATGAAGAATACAACTACATCTATATCTGCGCGTTATCTTTAATTATCAGTACCTCTATGCTGATTTTGTTATTGTCTGCTGTGTTCTAATGCAGATTGTCCCTTTGAACCTCATCTGTTATGATCTGTTAGCACCTTTCATACTTTTGACTCTGTTTTTACCCCTTTTCCTTTCTTTCTTCTAACAGGATCGGTAGTTGATGCCTGAGTGGGATTTTTCATGCGGAGTGGGGTTGTTACCTATGGGTTATTGAGATCATTGTGTGGTCATAACTAGTTTGCAAAGCATAGTTGCAAACATCGTGGTGTTACTGCTAGAGCTCTTGTTTGTGACAGAAATCTGATAGCCTAATCATGAAGCAAGACCTGTGGCAACAAAAGTTTAATTTATGCGATTGTACTTCTATTGTTGTTTAGCTTAATCTGGTGCATATTTCATGTGTTATGCAGATCAGAAAGCTGGTTGTGATTCTCCTACAACAATTAGCTCTAAGGATCTATCGCAAAATGGGCTAGGAAATCTTGAGGAAGGGAAGGACATTCAGTCCATTGCCGAGGATCCTGGAATTAAAGCTACTCCTAACATGGATGACAGCAGCTTCACTTTTGAAGTCAATACACAGGCCAAAGTACCTGACAAGGAAAATCGGAGTAGCTGGGCGCCATTCCCATGTAGTGGAACCAGCAACTCATCCACTGTAAGTTGTTCCTCGCTCATGTCTCGATGTTCTTGCTTAATGGAATTAATGATGGCCTTTGGGGGGTTGGGGGGGGGGGGGTCAACTTATGCTTCTTACATCTGCAGTCCAGCTCTTTAAGCCAAACTACTTAGATATTGTTATTCTCATCCTAGATTTAAGCTCTTTGCTGCTATGATGTGTCTTCGATGTTTTTGTTGCTTGTGTTTACTTACCAAGTAATCTGCGTAGGTCGTTGGGGAAGAAATATCTGCTTTGGCAGCAAGTACAACTCCTGAACGAAGTCATAAAGGCTCTGATAAGGGACAAAAGCCTCCTAGGAGTGCTTCTGAACGCAAAAATAGACGAGGAGCTGGTAAAGGAAAATCGAAGGAGGTAATACCTGATGAACTGACTGGAAAGGAGGATAAGTTATCTGACCTTCCCTTGCGCCCCTTCGGTGGTAGCCCACGTGCTAAGTTCCCTAAGATGCAACCCTATGTGGGAAATGAGCTGAATAACACAAAGTCTTCTGGACTTGTCAGTTCTCCTGCATCTAGCTTGCCGGATTTAAACTCTTCCAAGAACAGTGCTTCTGTTCCAGCTGCTACATTTCACCAGCCTTTTAGCGACATGCAACAAGTCCAACTGCGAGCTCAGATATTTGTCTATGGATCTTTGATGTTCGTTTTCTGTCTCTGAATATTCTCTTGTATTTTGTTTCTAGAGTTTCCTACATAGTGTGTTCCAATTTAGAAGTTTTTATGATTATCAATGAACTTGGAACGCTTTAAAAGTTTTCTGCTGTTTGTGCTTCGATTGTGATTTTGTTGCTGCATTTCTGCAGCCAAGGAGCGGCACCTGATGAACCTTGTATGATAGCAGCCTTTGGGCCATCTGGTAGTTCTGATCTCTTTCTTTCAATTACAGTGTTACACCGTCATATTTGACAAAATATTTTCTTATTCTAACTAACAATCTAACTTGTACATACGCAGATGGAGGAAGAAGTGTGTGGGAACCTTCTTGGTTAGCTGCTGTTGAAAGGGTTCACAACCAAAAATCTAGATATAGTGGTTCAGAAACTCCTCTGGTGTCACATTCTAAAGTGCATGCTCCAGCTACTAAATCAGTTTCACAGCAAAATAGGTTACCTCCATCACCTGATAGTCGAGCCAGCGACAAGGCAGGCCCTGCAATGCTTGTAAATCCATTAATGCCTCCTTCTTCACCACTTTGGACTATGCCCACTCCGTCACAGGATAGCTTCCATGCAAGTGGCTTGCAGAGAGGGCTCTTTATGGACTTCCAGCCACCATTGTCTCCTGTACACTCTTATCAGAAACCACCGGTGAGGAACTTAGCAGCTACAACCCCTTGGCCATCACAAGGTCCATTTCCTGCTGCATGGGTTCCCGTTACACAAATAACATCTGATGCAAGTGCTCATTTGGCACCAGTGCTCATGACGGAAGCAATAAATTTGACCCCAGCGAGAGATCCTTGTGGACCATCTGCGCCTGGTGTGATCCTTGCCACTTCCAGTCCTCTGTTTCATTCTGAGGTCTCTACGAACTTATTTGCTGGAGTGTCTCCGACTGCTGAAACAGCGAAAAGATTCGTCTCTAGTGAGCAGCATTCTGCTGATTCAAAACCTAAGAAAAGGAAAAAGGTTACACCTTCTGTTGATCTTGCTCAGACCTCTGTGATTTCTGACACTCGAACCAAACCTGTTTTACCTTCTTCTGTGATGATACCTCCAACATCGTTGGTTGTGGTTTCCGAGACTCGAGCACAACCAGTGATTAACTCTCCTACAATGATGCTGACATCTCCATCAGTCGTGGTTTCTGATACTCGAGCAGAGCAAGTGGTGGTGTCCCCTGTGATGATGCCAACACCCTCTATGGTGAATGTCCCCTCTCCTGCCTTCCTGAAGCCAAGTATCAACATGAGCAAGCCTGTAGATACCGTGGCTCCAATTTCTTCAGCTAAACAGCTTAAAAAGGTCGATTTTGACACGGGGAAGAAAAGTGCTTCATCAGAAGATAGTATGAGCAAAGTTGTAGAAGCCAAGATGCAGGCAGAGAAAGCCGCTTCTCTTGCTGCTGGTGCTGTAAGTCACTGTGAAGGTGTATGGAACCAGTTGGCTGAGCAGAAGGAAGCGGGATTGACTTCAGAAGTTGAAGCCAAATTAGCTTCAGCTGCTGTTGCAATTGCAGCTGCAGCATCGGTGGCAAAGGCTGCGGCCGCCGCCGCCGAGATTGCATCCAATGCTGCTCTGCAAGCAAAACTGATGGCAGAAGAAGTATTGATCTCTGTTAATGCTGTGAAGCCTGCTGAAGGTGGTGGGATCTCTTCGAAGGAGGTGCATCGTATGGAAAAAGCCACTCCTTTGATTTTAAAAGCTGATTTGGGATACACGGAGTCCACCTCGATCCTTGTTGCTGCAAAAGAAGCAGCTAAGCGAAGGCTAGAGGCTGCCTCTGCAGCGTCAAAACAAGCTGAAAACCTGGATGCGATTGTAAAAGCTGCAGAACTCGCAGCCGAAGCAGTATCTCAAACAGGAAAGATCGTATCTATGGGTGAACCTCAGCTGTTGAGCGAGTTAATGAGTGCTCGACCAGACCTCTGTTGGAAGTTGCCTCCAGCCTCCTCTGCATTAGGTGTCGAAGAGAATGACGAGAATAGAGGGGAAACTAGTGTGAGAAAGGGTGAGGATACTTCCACCAAGGGATTGAGGAATGAGGTGCCACATGAGCAAGGGGTGACCTCAGTATCTGAAGGGAAGACAACTCCTGCAAGAAAGAGCTCCAATGGCACTTTGAACGTTAATGCTAGACTGATGGATGACTGTGTAACATCCGGTCCCTTATATTCCCAGGGAATAGTTATACCTTTAGAAGTTCCCAGTAGAACTGACTTGTTTCCACAACTGGATGGAATGACGACAGATCATGCTCCTCACAAGAAGGAGGACGATAAAATGGATACACTGAATGTGAATACCATCAGGGCTGGCTGTACTGTTGAAGTAAGTCACTTGGTTAAAGTTCACTCTCATATATTCCTTTTTTGCATCATTATTCCTGTGTCAGTAGTGATGTACTGCTTCTATAGGTTTTGAGACATGGTGATGGCCTTGAGCCTGGCTGGTTTTCTGCCAGAGTACTGGCATTAGATGATGGGAAAGCTTTTGTGTCTTATGAGGATCTTCTGGCAGCGGATGGTATTCTCTTCCTTCTAAATTTTTTGTCATGCGTCTCTGTTTAAATTTTCGAAGTATGTTGTTGCAGAGAAATGGAAAACACACCAATAGAAGAATAAAGCTGAAACCAGTGGCTCTAAAAGACAGACTATTTGTTTGCTGTGTGTGGCCATCAAATTTTTGCCTGCTTCCGACTGGGTTTTTTGTTGTTCGTTGGAAGTATTGCATGTTCTATGTGTCCATATGTCTGATGAGGCAATGATGCATGTTTGTGATTCGATCTATGAAAGATTAGTTAATAATAATAAAAACCTGACGCAAGGCTCTGATCTTAAGGTTAAGCATTGAAGTCTCCGCCTAATCGCTAAGGCATCCCTCTTGGCTCCCTCCTTTCTACAAGGGAAAAACAGGAAAAAGAATTAAAAAACATACGGATTCAATGGCTTGACCTGGGACTACCCTCACCCCAATCAATATTAAATATATAATGCTACAATCAATCTTTTTTTTTTGTTGGTATATTGGGCTATCATGGGCTTTAAAACGTTTTGGATTGGTATATATCGAACTTTTTTTAGGTTGATATATTGGGCTTTTATGAACTTCCAAAAAATTTGATTGATATCAAACTAAAATCGTTTAGTGACCCAAAACCAAAACAATAATTCAATGTTAATAATCACTTTATTCAGGCACCCATGTCAAAACAATACACCAACAGATCACAATGAGTTGTGATAACGTAATTACCATATTAGATATGTGCTGAAGGAGAGGAAACTTAAACTACTTACCAGGTGGAAAAGGTGCAAAAAACTTGGCACAACTTGACTATGTATTAAACATCGATATGGTGGGATTGGTAATCCCATCGTAACTGTGTATGAAGCACAGTTTTCAAGCCTATATAGTGTATAAATCATACCTGGGCACTATGATCTTCTGAATTTGTTTCGTTGATTGGCTGACTTAGATTCCATTGAAATATGATTTGAGGAGTTTGTTGAATTAATGTTTTGTGCTATGCTCAGTTTCATCCGCATGGATCTTATCATAAATAGAACCATATCAGAATGGATATGAAAAAACTCTTAATCTCATCCAAGGATGTGAAGTTAAACCCGAAGACACAGATCTGTTGCTAAAGTAGTGAGCTAGTATTTCTAAAAGCACAAAATGATTCACATGTTTTAGATTCAAGGATAAAATATCTTTTGTGTGAATCAATTTCCCTTCCTTTTTTTTCCTTTTTGGGTAACTGACAACCTTATAGATATTTCCTACTCGTAAAGTGTAAAGTACATTTTCTGTATTATCGACAGATCTTAGTAAAGAATTATTGTACTTAACTGACATCAGTTTTTATTGTTATTCATTTATCTCGACTGGTCGAGAAAACTTTTGGTTATCCATTATGTTTGAATGTTATTATGTCTTTTATCCTTGGACATGGATAGTGTCCTTAATATCCTTTTTTCAGGGTCTGGCAATCTCAAGGAATGGGTGCCTCTGGAAGTTGATGGAGGTAACACACCCAGAATACGGCTTCCCTATTCTCCACCTAGCTTGCAAGTTCAGGGGACCAAAAAAAGACGCAGGTCTTATATGGTTGATTATGCCTGGGCTGTCGGTGATAAGGTGGATGTCCTGATGAATAAGTGGTAAGTTGCGTTCATAGTTTGTACATATTTGTTGCATATGTAAGTTGCAATGTACTCTCTCAGACACATAATTAAATCAAGCTACAGATGGGAAATCATATCATGATACAATTGGGTTTGTGGATTGCGGTTGCTGACTGTTTTGGCCGATGTTCGCTCTCTTGTGCCCTTGAGTGGCATTTATTGACGTTTCTTGTATTCAGAAAACTTAAAAGGTGTAGATTGCAGGTAGCTTATGCTTTTGTTGTCAGATTGCATGACACTGATTCTGCTTTGAAGTATGACAGTGTTTATCACATTGGTTTTTGTGCCTAAAAGGAACATAAAAAAACTAAGAACAAGGTTTTCTTGGGTTATCGCCATTGGCATATGGGTTGGAATTTTCTTTTACATCTGCTGGGCATGATACTTGGTCTGAAATTTTATCTTTCTCCTTTTTGTCAGTCTAGATTATAAGATTTTCAACCCCATTTTCTTTTTCATGCTAGCATTAAATATGTGAAGCTTGTTTGTAAGGTTTTTAATATTAACTGACATAGTTCCTGTTATATGTTCCTTTCTCTTTGTTTCTTATTCTCATCTCTTAATGCTCCCCTCATCCAGCTGGTGCGAAGGCGTTGTGACTGAAAAGAACGAAAATGATGCAACTTCATTTGTGGTCCATTTTCCAGGTATGTTTGTATTTCTGTTGAAGAATGTCTTGTTCTTCTAAGCTTCTCTTGAAAACCTCACAGAAGTTATTTTTGTAGCTCATGGAGAAACAACTGTTGTTAGAGCGTGGCAGCTTAGGCCTTCTCGTACCTGGAGCGGCGAGAAGTGGATTGCTTGGTCCAGTGCTAGAAGACACAAAATGTCTCACTTGGTATATGTTTCCCATTGCTCAAACTTCACTTATTTGTCTAGCAAATCCTTTCTATTTGGAGAGCATCCTATTTGCTAATTGCTATGATTGACGGCAGACATTCTTAATGATTTTTATTTATTTGATCTTGGTTAACATTAGAACGTCATACTGATACTTAATGTTTTCAGTTTAATGATTGTGATTTCCAGCAGGCATTCTTAATGTTCTTTTTGTTTGTTTGATTGATCTCAGTTAACATTAGAACATTGTACTGTACATCTTTTCTTCAGTTTGATGCTTTTTTATTCTAAATTCTTCTCTTGCTGATATGTGTACAGGGTGATATGCCAAAGGAAAAAAGACAAAAATTAGCAGCTTTTACTATGGATACTGAAGAGAAGGGTAAAGTTACTGGTGATATTAGTCATGTTTCCGGGAAACCGGAGGAAACAAATCCACTATCTTTACGAGCAAGCGAAAAAGTGTTCAATGCTGGTAAAAGTTCTTCAGCAGAGAACAAGGCCGCACATAGAACATTGAGAACAGGCTTACAGAAGGAAGGCTCAACAATTTATGGTCTTCCTAAGCCTGGAAAGAAGCGGAAATTTATGGATGTAAGCAAACATTTCCCTGCAGATAAGAACTACAAGACCAAGGAAGTTGATGATTCTACTAGATATTCAAAACACTTGGTACCTCAAGCATCAATACCCCGTGGATTGAGAAATACATCAAAAGTTGATTCTAAGGCAAAACAGGCAACTCAGTCAAGAGTAGGAGTTTCTGGCGCCAGAAGACCTCCTAGTGTGTCCAGTCGGACCATGCCTCGGAGGGAGAATTCGGACAATTCTGTGTTAGCTTTACGTGACGAGACAGTTTCTGATCATGGGACAGATATCGAGGATTCTGTTGATCCTGAGAATGTCGTGGACAAGTCAAGTTTAGTGGAAGATCGTTCCTCTTCTGGTGCTGAGGATGCATCAGAAGCCCCACTATACTCTTTGTATGCTGTTCGAAAAGATGGATCATCTAAAAAAGTGTCTTTATCGAATTTTGAGTCTGAACAGCCTCCTCCTAAAAGGAAGGCTGCGTCTTCGACTTTGACTAAAATTGAGGAAGAAAAGGTTTATGATGGGAGTTCTACAAAATCTGGTGCTGATGCATTTGAGCCTCGGAGATCTAATCGAAGAATTCAGCCTACGCATAGAGTAAGTATCAGCTTTCTTAAATGTTTGTCTGCTCTCCTGCGAGCCTTTGTGAGTAGACTGATTTCTCTGTTTTTCTGCTTTTGCTTCTTTCTAGAGAGAACTTCTTTTATTTGTACTTTCTTTTAATGGGAATGCTTGCCGTTAATCTCTCGGGTCGATTTTGGCTACGCTGTGGACACTTATAATCATGTTATAACTAGGGATTAATGAGGACCGCTGGACATGTACCCACTTCCCGTTATCATGTGCTTGCTGATGGTTCATGATGCTCAGTTATTCAAAACATTTGTTGCCAATCACCATTGCTGGTGCATTTGCATAATTACCGGCCCCTTATTCTGGATTGAAAATTAGACTACCATTGCTTGTTATCGTGACAAAACTTGCGATACTATCTTGAGCCCTATGATTGATTATGATGTGCTGCAGCTGTTGGAAGGACTTCAAAGTGCTATGGTGATACCCAAGATGGCTTCCATTTCTCAGGACAAAGGTCCAAAAACCAATAACAAGAGTTCATCTAGTAAAGGTTAACAAGTTTCAACACCCTTGCTTTCGATGGCTTCATTTTTCATTGCTTTCTTACATTCTTTAACCGTTCTTATTGACAGCAAGATGGGTATGAGGCACTACCTCAGACACGAAGCTTGATGAACATTGGGTTGGATAGGCTCAGCAAGGTGTAGTACATGTATACATACTTGTATTAGAAGGCACTTCGCAAGGATTGGCAAATGTCTAGAGTTTTAGCTGTAAAATTGTGTTTGTCAATGTTGATATTGATCTTAGCGTAGTAATTTTCATGTGGATCTTACTCTTAGGTTTGCCACCGTCATGGTTGTACATCTACTTGATGTGATGTAGCTCGAGCATGTAAGTTGCAAGAAAGCCTTTCCAGGTTTCTCTGGGATCTTTAGTCTCTCCTATCTTAAATCAGTCGACATTCTAGGTTTGGATATTGTATGCCGTGCCAATTTTATCAGATGTCTCCGAAGGAACGGACGTTATCATGGCACACAATTGCCCCGTGACACAACGCTCCAAGGGGCGGCGAGTTTTGTGGCATATGGCTAGCCAGTCTATGATGATGCAATGGAGCGAAAAGAATTTCATTCCTTAGTTTGCGACTTGTTGTCACGATGAGTGAACTCTTGGGAAAAGGGTTTAGCTATATCATCCATTGTCGATATCTTGGGGGATCCCTTGCACAGTATAGAGTTGGAAGTGGCGGATGCCCCTACTCACTCTGATGAATGATCCTAGATGCCAAACATAATGTAATCTAATACTCTAGTATAATACTCCCCCGTGACGTAGTACTCTCATCGTACCTAGTCCTGAAATGAGTGCATCATGACATGCCTCCCACGCAACTCTCAGGCCCCGTTTGGTATCCTGCAATCAAGCTTGGAATGGAACACACAATTCCGATGCAATGGAGATTTTGATGTTTGGTTGCTTCATTGATTGGAAATAGGCTATATTTTGGATCGATTCCTATTCCAATCAAAATTGGCCTTTTGATTCTTGACCTTCACCTCCGGAGGAACAGCCCATTCCTGGCATCAGAAAAAAAAAAAAAAAACATTTCTTCTCTTAGTTATTTTTATTTGGTCAAAATTGTATTTCTTTTCTCCATCTTCACGATAAACATCATTTTTTGTGTTTTATGTTATCAATACTTACCGTAATTATTTAAAGAATATTATATTAATTTTTTTTATTAAATTAAGTGCACTTAAAATAAAACATTCATTGCGATTGTACCAACCAAACATTTTAGATGGAATGGAACGACACATTCCATTCTAACCTTCATTTCTACATAATATTATATTCCATTTCATCCCAAAATCATTCCTATATATTAAATAGGACCTTAGTTCATTTAATGGAAAGTTTGTTATGCATAATGCATGTTGAATTCATCAAATGGAAAATGATTTTTATTGGGAAAACATAAGGGACTATGGCGTTCGTGGCCATCATATTGGCTGGTTTAAAAACAATTATCTGTCCCATAAAAATTACTCCATTCGTTCTGAAAATATAGAAATATTTTGCCTTTGCATACGTATCGATGTAAAGTTTAACACGTGTATAAAGATATTCAAACGTTATTTTTTTGTAAATTTATCGTGAAACATCAATAATTGTGTAAGTTACGTACTTCAACATAATACATGTTGCAGACGATCAGACGTAATTTGATATGAAAAAGATGCTTGTAATCACGTATATAAAATAATATAATATATGTATATGTTGTAATTAATATGGGACACAGAGAGTATTATACTTGTCTTATTTGGATGTCCCATAAAAATTATAATATTTTTTAATTTGATAAGGAATAGTATCAAATCAATTATATTAAACCCACTAAATCCTTTCACTCCTACGATAAATTATATTTTTAATATTATTCGATTTAAATTCATCCCAAACTTGCAATTTTCGCGGTTATCCAAACAGCCCACTTCCTTCACAAAAAAAAAAAAAAAAAAAAAAGGAAAAAAGAAGAAGGTAAAAACAGAAAACCAAAAAAAGCAGCGCACACGGACAACAGCGGTTTGCACTGGAGGGGATATCCGTATCCTACCACCGATCATTTTCCCACCCATGAAACAACAAAACCTTAGAAGAAGAACAAACGTCATGGTATCTGAAACATACACCCTTCATTTTCCCTTCACCGTTTCTTCTCAACTCCAAACGGATTTGATCAAACAAAAAAACAGGGAAAAAGGATCCACCTGCAAAATCAACATTGGTTTCCTAGATAGACCCTTAAACGATGAATTGGTTCGATATGGGGATAATGAAGAAGGATGTGATCGAGGAGGCGGTGATCGTCACGGGGTTGATAGTTGTCCAGTTCGTGATTGCAGGGAATTCCGTGTTGTCAAAATACTTGATGTCGTTTGGTCTAAACACGTTTACGCTCATTGTGTTTTCTACGTCCGCTACATTTCTTGTTCTTTCACCCATTTGCGTCCTTCTCGAAAGAAAGCAATGGCCGAGGAGATTGCCGTTGAAGTTGATGGTTCAGCTTGTTCTCATTTCGTTCAGCGGGTATTGAATCTTTATCTGTTTCATTTGTGATAAAAAAAAATTGTGTGTTTCGATATTTTAAGGTTTTGAATTTGAAGGAAACGGTATAAAAATGATTGTAGTTATTATTCCTCTACAAGGGAATAGACAAGAAGGCGGCGATTCAGGGATATTATATAGTCTTGCATTGGTGTGTTATTGTTGTGGGAGCTTCGCATGTATGAAAGCTGCATTGTTAAGAATTTATTTCCTATAATCTAGATTTCAAACTTGCATCACAGGAATTTTCTATGTATCATGGCTTCCTAATTGTATAAAGATGGAATGATAACTACATCTCTACAAGCTTTTGGTTCTCAGGGTGACATTGTTCCAATCCCTAATCCTACAAGGACTGAAGATGACTTCACCTGCGATCGCCACAGCAATGCCTAACCTTGCTCCAGGGTTCATCTTCGCAATCGCTTGGGCTTTCAGGTTGATCTGTTACATTATAACTGGTATCAGTCCTCCATATGCTTGATAATGACAGAACTTTTCATTAATTATGTGGACATATTGTCAAATGAATTAATAGAATGTAGAATGAGGTCCAATGACTAAAAAAAGGACCTATTTCCTGGACTTCTATATAATATTTATTACTATAACAGATGCCGCTTGTTTCCAGTAGCTTAACCGCAATTCAAAGATTTTGTTCCATGCCCAACTTTCTGATGGTAATTTGTCCTCTAGGCTTGAAAAGGTGAGGACGAATTGCTTGTACAGCAAAGTGAAGCTTGCTGGCACAGCGCTATGTGTGGTAGGTGCTACTATGATGAGCCTTATGCAAAGCACCATGCCACAACCGGCTGCAGGAGCTTCCCAGATGCCTTCACCTTCTGATATTACCTTCAACACCGAGAAGATTGTAGGTTGCCTCTATCTAGTGGCCGCCGTCTTTGTGCTCTCCAGCAACATCGTTCTCCAGGTATATATCCAGCAAAAAGTAAAGTTAGAGAATAGAGATGACTCATATTGTTTCCAAACGTCATTCTGTCATGATTAGTTCGTTTCAACATTGCAATTGCAATGAATTAGTATAGTTAGTTCTGTTCGGAACTCGATATTTCTTTTTGTCGAGGAAGTGGCTCATAGACCATGACTGGTGACTGTTTATGAATGGCAATGAAAGTTTACGTTAATAATAGAGCGAATTAGGAGTCTAAACAAGATTTTTCTGAATGAGAAAGTAGCATTGCAAATTCGTGTTTTACACTAAATGATGGTCTTATTGTTTTTGTTCGCAGGCTCATACATTAGGTGACTTCCCGGCGCCAATGTCCTTGTGTGCCATAACATCCTTGATAGGCGTGATCATAACTATGCTGGTTGAGTTGGGTCAGTACCGCAAGTTTGATTTCGGCTGGTCTGGACTAGGTGTTGGGAACCTTATTGGCTACTCTACGCTGGTAACATTGCCTTTTCTTTTGGTCTTTGATCAATCTGAAGATGCTTCTATCTCGAGTACATGTGAGAGTTATAATGGTGTGGCGCAGCTCTCTACTCTGTCATTATTCTCCTCTGAGCCTAACACTAAGTCATTGTTTGTTCCACAATGTCCAGGGGGGCACGGTATCTGGAATATGTGTAAGCTTTAACGGGTGGGCGATGGAGAAGAGAGGCCCTGTACTTGTGTCTATGTTCTGCCCTATTTCCACAGTCATCTCGGTAGTTCTCTCAGTCGTTACATTAGGCGAAACAATTAGTGTGGGAAGGTAACTTACACTGAACTCTAATGAGAAACTCAATATTTATACATTGAAACTATCACTTGAACCATACCCAGTAAGTAATTTTCATTGCCGGCTCAAGTGTATTGATGATATCATACATGAATTTATAACACACCCGCTATGATGCCATTCATATGTTACAACAAGCCATATGTTACGATGTAGGCAACGAAGTACTAGACTCTAATAAGTATGGTTCATGACATGCATTTGCTTTTGCTCCTCTGTTTTGCAGTCTCGCCGGGATGTTCCTCATGTTCACCGGCCTGTATTTCGTGCTGTGGGCAAAAGGAAGAGAAGGGTACCCGTCAATAGGAGAAGCGATACAATGTGAGTATGACGAAGCAAAGCCTCTCTTGGTCTAGTGAGCTAGCTTTAGATAGGGGTGACGGAATCGTACAAGCTATATTGGGAAAAACTAGAAAAGTTGTACACAATACTAGCATGTGATATAGTGATACAAGTTGTATTTTGGTTTTGGCATGTGAATAGGACTGTGTTTTAAGTTAAATTCAATTGGATTTTCGCAGTAAGAAGATGACGCTTTTGGGCTGGGGTTGCAGTTGGCTGTCGCGGCAATGCATACGTACTCGAACCAAGGATTATAGAGTAGAGATATGGTTGATATCTATGGTATTTTTGGTTAAGGATTTTGAAGAAATACATTTGAACAAGGAGAAAAGAACTTAAAATCAGATCTAACGATTAAGATTAATCAAAAATAAAAATAAAAATGAAGGGTTGTGATTTTATTTAGACAAAATTATTTTCATCCCACTTTCCACTACATCTCTGTCCAATCATCTGCCGCATAACTACTGTCGAAGATGAAACTGAATTCATCGTCGCCGAGGAAAGAGCAGCCGCCGTCGGGGGGTTGTTTGGTATTGAGGAAAACTATGATGAGTTGATGAGCTTGGATTTCATGAGTGTGCTTCAACATCCATAAGGACAATAAACAGGGATTCGGAAGGAAGGAATCAAGCTTTATGGACCGACGATGGTGGCTGCATCTCAGGCCGTTTCTGCGGTGGCAGCAACGGATTTTGCTGCATCTCCGGTGCAGGGGTGGTTGAAGATGATGGACAACAATGGTGGAGTAGAGGCTAGATGACGAAGGGTTCGGTTCATAGTTATCAGTATCGGATCGGACATCGACACAGCTAAATCGACACGGCCAAAGGTCCCGATCAATATATTTTTTTTTATCAAAATATATATTTATAAATTTTTTATAATTAAAAATAATTATATATATATATATTGAGAGTTTTTTTATATAAAAAATACCGATTGAATCAGCTCAATCATTTGGGTTTTTACCTGGGTTTGATCGGTTTTCATCGAGTGAATCCGGATCGATCCGGGTTAATTGCTTGTTTGTTTTTTTGTTCGGGTTAACCTGACCGAACAATCAGATCACGGTTCAACCGATTGAACCGATCAGATCGATTCGATTTTAATAATTGTGGTTTGGTTTGATGAGAGGGATTATGGATTTGTGTGAATGTAATCATAACCCATTATTTTTAGCTCATGAAATATTAACCCTTTGATTTGATTTTAAGTTCCATTAACACACTTAAGGATTGTGTATGTCAAGTCACACGATATGACAATGACATTTGCATTCCAAATCATTGGGAGGTTTCTACGAACTTTTCTCACTAGTTCATTGACAAACTCATTAAACCTGATAAACATCTCCTTGATGATCTCATTGGGGTTCATCTTGAAGTTCTCAAGCTGAGAAATCAAAAGATCAATTTGTTACTTCTTCATTTTACTGGTTCCTTTATATTTCATCTCCAAAGTGTCCCAAAACTCCTTGACAGCCTTGAATATTGAGATTTGCTTGTATTCAACATCAGTCAAGCCACATATGAGAATCTTCTTTTCTCTTGCATTACCCTATAGCTTCTGGAAGTCTTCACTAACCCATTTAGCACTTGGTTTTTCAACCATTTTTCTATTAGCATCTTTTTTTCTTTATCTTCAGTGATCCATTTTGGATGATCTCCCACAGCTGTCAGTCCTCAGATTGAATGTGGATCTCCATCTTCTCTTTTCAGAAACCATAGTAGGTTCCATCAAACAGTAATAGCCTATGCTCAGATGCATCCTCTTTTTCAGCTTCTATCGAACTGATCTTTTTCTTCTAAGGTAGTTAACCTTTAAGAAAAACCTACTTTGATATCAATTGTTGGTTTGCAGAGGATACTCAAAGGGGGGATGAATTGATTATCAATGGATTTTCAAACTCTTTTTTTCACTTTCTTGATGTGGAAGATCGGGTCTTTAGGAAGACCTGGGTCTTTCTCAACCTGTTTACTTATTTGTAAGTCACCAGCTGCTTTGTATGCTTGTTATGCGATAAAAAGTGAAAGCAATAAAGATAGAGTGGACATAATATTTATACTGGTTCGTCTCTTGCCTAAAACTATTAAACAAAATATTTACATCAAATATCTAGTGGGGTTTTTGAGAAATTTGCACTATGATCTCCTTCACTACTATATGTCGTTCTCCCTCCACTTCACCAATCCTCCAAATCAAATCACCAACATCATTATAACACAGTCAACACTAATTACAACAAGTATCAATCCCCTATACATCATCCTAAGTACATCATATTCTACCCCGGATTAAGTCTTACTATCTCTAGTTTCTAACCTCCCTGATAGAGAACTCTTGTACCCTCAGCTTTAATCCCTTATAATAACATCTCGTACTTCTCTAGTCCTTAGTCCCTTGGATTGTACTCCTTATAATTTGACACCCCTTGTTTTCAACAAGACTTGGGTCGTCCTCTGGTTTAGTCACCTTGAATCAAGAAAGTCTTCTTGATCAACTCTCAAATCAATCAATAACAGCTTCTTATATTAGTTGTCGTGTGTCAACTCCAAAACACCAAAGTATCATCGTCTTAGGCTTGTGGATGTTTGTGGAGGTCGATTGAACTTCTATGGATGACAAGTTGGCTCTTAGTTCTTGGATTATAATATGATGGGAAGGTTATGTAAGCAATCGAATTTCTTACTTCCTGGTGATGATCTCCTTTTTGTAGAACTCCAGGAATCAACAAATTTGGATCTTTATCTTCGTTTGAACAACAATCTAATCTTCTTTCCGTGCTTACGCCTCCAAAACTTTCCACATCTGTAAAACTATTCAAAATCGATTTTTGTAACAAATTATTCGAATTTTGCTTAATATATTATTAATCAATACATAAGATATTCAGAATGATTAATTAGGACTTAACAAACATAATCACCAAACACAAGAACTTTTCATGTTTATGACATATATATGAAAATTGGGAAAAGCTTGGGCCTTACTTACACCTATCTTTGTTCTGATACCAAGAGAAGAGGAAAGATCGGGGTCTTTGTGTATGTTTCTAAAAAGGTATACTCAAGATCAATTTGTTCAATCAATATCATCATCGAAACATATGAACTCTACAAATGTCAAAACTGGATGGCCTCTCTTCATTGGAACGACACAAGGCTGCATGTATCCTCGCTCGTGAATATGAAACAGTGGTGTTATTTTTCACCGTTGAAGACTACGGAAAAAAAAGCTTGGGTTAAAGCTCTTTTGAGGGGTGACATATGATGTTGGTAATAGCATCTTGATATTCCATTTTTTTTTTTTTGTGAATTTGTGTATATATTTTGAAAAATATGTAACCTTTGAACGGTGGTAAAACATGCTCGATCTACGCTTGATATCTTGATGTATTCTTTATGTATTTTTTTGATGTATGTAGGTAAAACGCATTGATGGATCTTAGATATGGATGTAATCTTTTGTACTGGAAGTATCATCAAAATGAATAGAAAAATTATGCAATACCTTTTTAACATTTGTTGTAACTTATTTTCTATATGCTATACATTTGATATAGTCTCATGAGAATCTTCTTCATGTGTTATATTTTGATTCATCATGTGTATCTAAACAATATATGGATTATGGATGAGAATCACTGGAATAAGTGCTTAAAAAAATATAGTTTATAAAAATGATCATCAAATTCGGATTTGAAGGGATTAAGTAACTTTAGATAATATGAATATTTTGATCATTTGATTGAAGATTCAATTCATTTCTATCCCATTAAAACAAACAACATCACCTAATAAATCATTTCATTCTATCACATCAACCAAACAAATAAAAAATAAAAAAAAATAATGAATCCATTGCTTATCTCATTCCAAAGATTTTTTTTTTCCATTCCATTCTAAAATCATTCTTTCGTTGCAAATGACCCAAGTCTCCCCAGAAGTGATCTACATTATTTACTTTGTAATTTGAACATGAAAACCACTGTGAATGCCCTAAAGTTCTCTATTTCCCCTTTTCCATTAACCAATAAAAAACAACGAAATCGACCCCAAATCTCCATCGAAGGAAAACTCTCCTATCGGCCGCCGCAGCTCCGCCACTAATGCGCCGGAATCCCATTCTCCGACACCATCCGCTACCGACAGCACCATCCCTCTGACGATCTCGCAACCAAAAGGGGAAGAAATTACGAACCCTAACCCTAACCCTAATTCTGACAGAATTCTCTGATCGTTCGAATGGATCTGTCGAAAGTCCCCGAAGAGCAGCGAGAGAAACTCGAACAGCTCCAGAAATCGTTCAAGGAACACCAGCAGAAACAACAGCAGCAGCTGCAGCAGCAGCAGAATCTGCAATTTCAACAACAGCAACAGGTTTATCAGCAGCAGTATGATAATCAAGTGCAGTATCAATCTGGATATGCTTATCGGTTTTATTATCATCATCACATTCAATCGTATGATCAGTCGTCGCAGTCGTATTATAATGCGTATTATCAGCAGCAGCAGCAGCAGCAACAACAACAACAGTATGGGAGGGGGCAGAAGGGGTTAGTTAGTAATCAGGTGTATGCCACCCATCATGGTTTTGGGGCTGCCCAGCAGGGTTACGCGGATGGACGTCATTTGGGTCACGGGACAACAGTGGTTCAGGGACATAGTCAGGTGATTGAGCCAACAAGGGTTAATGCACAAGGCGTGTCGGTTTCCCAGGTGGGTGAGAGGAGTAACGGGTTGTTGATTGGAGGGGAGAAGGAGAACGCTGGTTATAGAGAGCAAGGGGCTGCGGAAGGGCGGAGTGCCGGTGCAGCTTATTCAGGGTTGGGTCCAGCTGCAGTGGATGCCATCTCTTTGTTCTCGCAGTTGTCACGGTTTTCTGGGACGACTGTTGGGTCTGTTTCTGTTCCCATGCATTCACAGGTATGGTACATTTATCTGAATTCGGTTATCTGCGTACGGTCCTCTTGTTAAGGCTAGTCATTCTGATAGCATATATATTTGGAGTATCGCATCGGAAAGGCTGCTCTATTACTCCTTTGTCTATGACAGCTATGTGGTATATGTGTCTGATCTCCTTTGAGTTACCTGGGTTTTTTTCTCTTTTGCATGATCCTACAGATTGTTCTGACATTGAGATGCAATGTGATTTAACAAATATTATCTATGAATATGGCGATAGTGGTAAGTGTGAACACTTCTAGGTCCAAGAAAATGAAGAAAAAGAATGAAGCATTACTAGTGTCTGGAAAAGGATTCTTGTACTATGCTGATGATACATGCCCAAATAATGTACACATGGTTCATTCTAGGCTTTAGTACCACTTCATACAGATCTTGTAATTGACAAGCAGTGAATCCAACTTTTGATTGCCGATCTGCTAGTTGGTTTGATGAATACGTGGAGCTCAGTATATTTACACTGATGCACCAAGGTGTTAGCCAAATGTAAGGATAAATGCATTATAGTCTTATGTATCCCTCTCTTGAGCCTTTCAGCAGGTCAAGGATAGTTTTTCGGCACGTAGGCTAAGCGTGGAACATAGATTGCTTTGGCTTCAAGGCTGCTGTCTACTTGAAGCAATGAGCCTCTGTCTTTTGTGATCTTGCGGCCTATGTCTTGTCATGCATTTGGACGTAATTTATTGTCTTTTTGTTTCCTGTAGCTGCCTGTTTTTCTTGGTCTTGGTAATAAGTGCAATGTCTAGTGAAGCTTCGCTGTTCTATAGATGGTTCCTCTTCCCTTAGAAACGGGTTTGCATGATTTGGGCGGGTCTTTGTTTAGAATCAAATGCTTACATTGTCATCAAGATGTCTACTGTTGTGGGACCTTGAAAGAGGACGAGGTTAAGCGTTGTGTAAACCTATCTGTTTTTTTTTTTATTGAACAACAAAAAAGCTTCTCATTCATTCACAATGGAGAAAAATTACAAAAACTCCGTTGTATGGATCTTCTCGCCTTACTCAGAATGTCACTAAACACCACGTCCTAAGCCTACATGGGCAAACCCTTCGTAGGAAACAAGGACCAAGTATCAGCAACAAATATGAAACACGGCAGATATAAGATCACACACAGCAGAGCAACTTCTACTCATACTAAGGCTCGTACAACCAACAAAACTTGCAACAAAACACTACTAATCAAAGACTGGGGAGGATTTGAGTTTTTGTTGGAACACACAACTATTCCTTTCAGACCATATTACATAGACCAAGGACGAGAAAGCAGCTCTTCTTCGTCTTGTCATTAGCGACTTCCCTTTTGATACCTTCAGCACTCACATCCACCACATACGAAAGGATTCTCTCCTTCTACAAGTCAACTTCATCACTTCAAACACACCCCTGCAAACTTCATAGGAAAATTCACACTCAAAGAAAAGGTGATCAACACTTTCCACTTCACCTCGACAAAACACACAACTATCATCAACCACCAGGCCATGATCCATCAACCGTCTTTGAGTACGAAGCCTATCACACATATCAAGCATAACACAAAGCTATGCCTTGGAAGAGAGTCCTTGTTGCACGCCATATTCCTCCATGGAATTTTAGTCCCTGAACCTGCAAGAACATCATAACTACGTCTAACACAATACCCTTCAACTCTCCATGGCTGCAATTCATCCCCAGAGCATATATCCACCATCAGATCCCTGACCTTCAACAAAGAAGCCCAGACCCATCCTTGCCCTTCTTTCCTTCGAACACTCCATACATCCTCCTCTCTAATTTAATAATCATGCAATCACTTAATCCATATTCGATCGAGCTTCTCCTCAACAGCCCATATAACTTTGAATAGCATAGCTGCATTCCACCACCTTAGTGACATAACACCTAGGCCACCACAAGGTTTGCTTTCACAAACCTTCGACCAAGCAACCAATGCCTTTTTAGCATTCATGGCACTACCAGAGCATAGAAACCGGCCTACACCTCTCTTCAACCATATCAACCACAATTGCAGGAAACAATAGCACTTGAGCCCAATACATATGCATAGACATTAAAACAGACTTAATCAATTGCAATCTTCCCGCATAGCTTAAGAACCTAGTATACCAGCTCATGATTCTTTGTGTTATCTTGTCCACCAGAGTGCCATATGCCTTTAACATTCAACCTAGATGCTGATAAAGGAATCCCAAGGTACCTAATTGGTAGGCAAACCAGAACAATACCCATCAAGTGTGATAACTCTAGCTTCTTCTCCAAAGATACCCCTGCAACAAAACGAGCACACTATAGGGAACTAATATGCAGGCCACTATCAACTACAAATGCATCCAACTCCTCTTTAATTTTGATCAAAGATTCAGCATTAGCTTTAGAAAAAATCATGAGGCCGTCAACAAAACATAGGCTGATAATACCTAGCTTATTACCCCTAGGGTGAAACTTGAATCCCCCCTAGAAACTTATCTTCTTCAGCCTTCGAGTCAAAACTTCCATAACCAAACGGAACAAATAAGGTGATACTGGAACGGATCTGAAAACTCACCATTCACCTCTATTATGTAGCTAACCATGGTCACACATGTCATCACCCAGCCAACAAAGATATCAGGGAAGCCAAGTTGAGACAATAAGGATTGAAGGAAGCTCCATTTAATCGAATCATATGTCTTTTTTTATATCTAACTTCATTAAGCATCTAGGGGATACCCTTTTCCTCTCATTGCCCATTACTAACTCCTGGCACAACATCACATTATCAACAATGTACCTGCCCTGCACAAAAGCTGATTGAGCTTCATTGATAAGTGAAGACCCCACAACACTCATCCTCTTACATAGCATTTTCGAAATAATCTTGTACAGCACTGAATAACACGAGATGGGTCTGTAATCAACAGGAGAAGCACGATTAGCACATTTAGCAGCTAGATGCACAACTGTAACGTTCCATAACAACCCTTGCACAGCTCTGGTAATATCTTGACCCACAATACCCTGAGCCTTATTGAAAAAAGCAGCTGACTAACCATCTTTCCCAGGAGCCTTATTATCCTCAATATCCAACGATGCCTCATAGACCTCCTTATCATCAAATCTAGCTTGCAACAGCTTCTTTTGTTCCTCAGAAAGCACAGGGCCATCAAGAATTAAATCATCAAACACTAGCTGTGTCTCATAGCCACCCAGCCCTTGATCTTCTCCTCATCTGTCATCAATTCCTTGTTACCATCCTGAACACTTAAAATGGCACTCCTCCTCCTCTTCCCTTTAATCACTGCAAAGAAATACTTCGTGCATCTATCCATGCATTTAACCCAAATTTCCTTGGCTAGCTGCTTGAATGTAGCATCCTCCTTCAGTAATAGCTGTTTATAATTATTATGAGTAGTGGCCAACTGAATTTGAGACCACAACTCATCTGAGTGATGGACCCTAATCTGTCCCTGCAACCTTGACAATTCCTCAGCTTTCTCCACTCTAGTTGACACATCTAGGAAATGCCCACTGTGCATCTCACACAATTTAGGCCTTAACATACTCAACTTGCACGAGACCGAAATACATGAAACTACCATGAACTGCCCTACTCCATATCTACTGCAGTATCTGATTAAATTCAGGATGCAAGGACCAAGCATTTAAGAACATGAAGATGATCTTCTTCCTTGCAGATTGACAGAAATGAATTATAGCAAGGCTATGGCCTGAAATCCCATGCTCCAAAAAGCTAGTAAAAAACTTGTAATTATCCAGCCAGCATTGTACAGAACCTTGTCCAGCTTAATTCTCGTCCAGGTAGAAGAGTCCTGGTTATTAGTCCAGGTATGGTAGCAAGGCAAGCTTTCATATCCTCACATGGCTCTACACAAACCCCCTCATATCCAACCTTTTCATCATCCTTGATATATGCATTGAAATCACCCATTACTAGCCAAGGAAGGGAACAATTTTTGCTAAACTCAGTCAAATTATCCCACAGTTTCACACGCTGCAACTTGGTATTCCAAGCATAAACCACTGAGATAACAGCTTTAAAAGCACCAGAAGTGCTCTGCACTTCACAATGAACCACTTGATCATTACCATCCAAGTACTTAACATCCATAAAGCCCTTATCCCAGCATACCCAAATCCTCCCATTATTAGCAAAATAGTAAGAACTTCCCATTCCTTGAAACAAGAAGAAATTCTAGCAAACTGCCCTGCTTTAACTCTAGTCTCTACTATCCCAAGCTTTATATTATTCATAGTAATAAAATGTCTAAGAGCACTATGCTTCTTAGACTTATTTATACCTCTTTAACATACCATACTCCAATCATCCTTTAGGTTTAGAAGCATTAGACTCCCTCCCAAGGCCACTCAGACCAGCAGACACTATTCTTACCAGTTGCTGCTCAACAGCAGCAGATGCTTGCTTGTGTACAACTTGCTCAGCTTGGTACTCACCTGCACCAGGTAATCTCTTCTTCATAACAGTAGTCCAACCCTCATCAGACTTCTCCAGACACACCTCTTTCTCCTCACTGATGGCATTACCTCATTAGCCTCCACCTCCTGAACTGAAGAAACAGCATTTGCTTTAGGAACCCAAATCTTCTTTAAAGCCTGCTTCGATCTACATTCTGCAGTCTTGTGGCCCCACTTCTCGCACTTAGTACACCTATTGGTAACCATTCATACACAACCTGCTGAACTATCCTTTCACCATCAGGACCAGTAAAAGGTGTACACTCCACCAGATCCTTTTTAGTATCAACTTCCATGAGCACACGTGGGTATGATATCCTTCCTTTTAAAGCAGTCTGTTGGCCAGGCCTCCCCACACAGCTAGCTAACTTCTCAAACGATCTCTTGCCCCAAAACTGTAGATCCAAAACAGGGAATTGGATCCATGTTGGTACCCAATCTAAAGAGTCCTCATCAAACATGAAATTAGGAACCCAATCTTTCAGAATGATAGGTTTCGAGTTCAAGAACAAGCTATTCCTTCGAACTTTCTCCATATGATCCCTATCTGCAAAGCGAAAGATGTAGTATCCCTTCTCATGAAGCAATACTTCTGGCCTTGCTATCTTCGACCAATGATTCATTACAAAGCTATTCATCACTGAGAATGGTATCATATCACGGACGACATACCCAATCAAAGAATTCAGCCAATAACAACGTTACTCCACCACATCTTCCAAGTTAATCTGCGACTCTTGAGCAGGCTTCACAAAGTCAAGCTCACAGAACTCCTGTTACCAACATCCTTCAACTCTCCTGAGGAACTTCCCCTTTTCAGCACATCCAGATAGGAACCCTTCTCGCCTCCAACACGATCGCCCCATTTCATACTAGCATCAGATCTCGAGGCTGATGAGTTAGGCACTGGTACTGGAGTCATCACCTCGAGAACCACAATCGCCTCAGTCACTTGATCAACCACTATCAATTCCTTCAATTTCCCCAAATCCCTCCTGCGCTTTTATTTTTGAGTCCTTGTTCTTCTCCTCAGCGAGGAGAGCGATGAGGGGAATTGAATCCGCATCCTCCTTGTTGTGTACATCTTTTCCCCTGTCATAGTTCTGGCTTTATCAATGCACTGTCAGAAATGCAGTATGAAACATTTAACATGACACTGTGTATAAAGTTATTTATCATGCCTTTTCATTTCCGTTTAAAGTTAGTAAGTTTCTCTATTCCTTTATCATCCTTTACAGTTGTAGATATGATGTTTAGGAGTTTTTAGCCGTACATATAATGGTATGGATTTGCTAACCTCTTGAAAATTCTACTATTTTGTCCAGCAGTTTTTGCTTGTATAGAACATCTATAATGTACTGTGACTATTGTCTACAAATCTGTTGTAAACAGTATTCCCCTTTTGTCTTTCACTAGTTATTCATGTCCTGCCTTTTGTCGTACTCGTGCAACAGCTGCATGAACCGTAAGCCTTCGTTCTACGTTTTCCTTGCTGTAACTAATCCATTTTGTTGTTCTTTCTGAAATCTTACCTCCTAGAGATGGAGAAGACAAGCAAGCCGTTCATCTTGTTTTTTTCTTTTTTTTTCTGAGGGAGTATTCAATTCTGATTCGGACTGATTTAAAGCATAAAACAGTGTTTCGCCTATAGTTTTGAATGAGCAGATGGCTTTTTAAGAAATGCAATCACCAAAAGGTTTGTGCGAATTTCTATTTGAGTTTGGGTAGTTCTTGTTGATCGAGATCTTAATGTGGCTGTTTGTCTCAACGCTTCAAGTCTTCAGCATCCACTTTAATATAAAGAAACTATTAGTAGGTGGCTGTGGTTCCGTCGATCAATGCCTATGCCTTGCAACTTGGAGGTTTTAGATAGAGAAAGATCTGTAACTTGTGATGCCGATAATAACATTCTTGGATAGCTAAATTTAACCCCGTGACATAAAGCTTCATTAAATAGATTAGGAAATAGCCGACAAAGCTTGTGTGTCTGAACTCTTACATCTCGGCTAAATCTGTTTTGAGTATCAGTTCATCAAGCACCCTTCTTTCTTTTGCTGCTTCAGCTGGATTGGCTCTTCTTCATGGTACATGATTTACAACCAGCTAGAGCAGCGGATCCTGTAAGATGGTTTAAAAGAGGCAGCGATAATAGAGCTAGCTGCTCATAGACAAAGGACAACGGGGAATGTTTTTTTTTTCTTTGGTCAACCGAATAGCCCCAAAAAACCCGGAGAATCTTTTAAATCAGCTTTCGTTGACGGGCTCATTACCACAAAGTAGCTCCGCACTCAACCTGGTTTGATCTCTTAGTCTCTCCTCTTTTTGGAGGAGGAGGTTGAGCGGCTTATCATGTGAGGTGGGGATGATCCCCGACAATGAGGAATGTTGATAATCATGCTAGTAGAAAAAAAACGTTAGAGGACGGAATCCTAAGGGGTTGTTTGGTATTGTTTCTCAAAGCCGGAGAAACCAAAATCAGTAATAGAAACAGAAAATCAGCGGCGAAAATCAGTAACAAAACCAAAACCAGTAATGAAACAAAATGATTTTGTGTAAAAGAAATCGTGAGTACTGTACTCGAATAAAACAGGAAACAGAAACTGAGAATCATTTTTTTTTTTTTTCTGTTTCATCTATCTAAGAAACAAAAAATGGAAATGATACTAAACAGTTATGTTTTATCCGTCAGTGAAACGAAAACAGAAAATAGAAAACAAAAATGATACCAAATAGGCCCTTAAAAGTGTGATGTTGAGCACCGTGAGCCAGTTCATAAGATGAGGGATAGTCTATAAATTGTCGTCCTTATTTTCGTGTTAATAGAAAGCCTTGGCACTAGATCCAACCTTTTATCAGTTAAAAAAAACCATAGCTTACCATTGACCGTCATCTGAGCTATGTGATGATAAAAAAGACACTCTAAATGTCTGTTGTTTTTTATTCCTTTTTATTTATTTGTTGTTTTTTTATTCCTTTCTATTTATTTATTTATTGTGGAGAATGTCCGATTGGACTCAATTTCATTGCTCTACTCATGATTACAGATATGCAATACATAGTTGGGTAAGTCAGGGTTCAATACATGGTTGGACTCTAAATGTCTGTTAGCTTGGAAATGTCGTTCGAATGGTATATCTTCATATCGATCACCTTTGCTTTATTTTGCAAGCTCTTTTGCTAATATTGATATGCTCATTGTATCTTGCTACTGCAGTGAGTTTGATGTCATTGGATTAGTCCATTAGCACACTGGAAGCACCCGTTTCAGATATCCATTAACAATCAATGGCACCTATGTGCAGGCTGCACAACCTCCATATTTGGGTGACGTGCTCACCAGTGCCAACTCCGTCATGGGTGATCAAACCGGAGCTTTTGGTGGGCATCCTGAGATTCCAGCTGGACTTGCAAGTGGCCGTGGGAGAGGCCATGGGAGCATTCGTGGTCGTGGACGTGGAGGTGGTCGTGGTCGGAGCTGGACCCGCCATCAGTCTGCTGAATATGGCACATCTTCCTCTCAAAAAACACAACCTTCTGCCATGGGGCTAGCACTTCAAGATGATTTCACACAAGAGGTGGCTCCTGAGAAAGGACCTCCCCAGGTCTTCAAGTGTGATCTATGCAATGTCGAGTGCAACCGCCTGGAAATTCTCGAGCAGCACAAGATAGGAAAGAAGCATATGAAGAACTTGCAGAAAATAGGGCCCCTGACAAAAGATGCCGACTCTTCCGCTCAGATGATGAACGAACAAGGACCTGCTTCGAGTTCCATTGTGGTGACATCCTCACAGCAACCGATTCACCCTCAGGGTGGACAAACACAGTCCATGCCTGAGGCTGCTGGTGAGAGTGCCAAGGTACCGAAGCAAACTGATCTCAGAGCAGTGCCAAAGCATGCCAGTGTGGGTACCATCAAGGTGCAAAACGGGAAGAAAGGGGTGAAACGGAAGCAGAAAGCTGGAGCAGGAGGGAAGCGCCTGAAAGTGGACCAACTTAAACCCCCGGTTGCGGCTCCCGTAGTGTGTGAGCTGTGCAACATCAAGTGTGACACCCAAGAGGTCTTCCATATTCATCTTTCCGGCAAAAAACACACATCTAAAGCAAAACGATATCAAGGTCATGCTAGTCCTGTCCGTCTACATGCTGGTCCTGTCGGTCTACAAGCTGCTTACCCTCCTAACCCGATCCTGCAGAACCATATGCCTCCTCTACCTCAGCCTCTACTGCAAGCTCAACCGCAACTGCAAGCTCAACCTCAACCCTACCTGAATCATGTATATGCCCCCCAGCAGCAACCTTACCCTCACCCAGTGACTCACATGGTTCCCCCTGGTGGCCACCCTATTCCTGTACCAGCTGTCACCACCGTGGCTCAGGTGGCTTCATTTTCTCTACATCATCAGGTGTTTAACTCTTGAGCGTCAATAAACTACCTCGAGAAATCGCAGCCAAAGCTGGCATATCAGCTGCATATTCAGATCCCAGCTTCCGTGATTACCAAGGAAAAGAAGTGAGTTGGCGATGAACCCTTGGGGCTCGAGAAGACTATCGGAGGCTTATCGCATGATTCTTAATGCAACTCTCAATTGGTGAGCAGTGGCGAAATTTCTTTCAAGAATGATCTTTTCATTTTCTGGATCTCTTTGTTTTTCTTTACTTTTGTAGCCTGAGAGATGCAAGTTATGATATGGGCATTTAAGAGGAGGAAGTTATTTTGGTGCTTATACTTTGATGCTTCCATTTCGGTTCAACTCCTCGTTGCTTATTCTATTGCTGCATCTCACAATCGCCGTGATGAATATGATATTCCCGCATTTCTCGCGAGCTGCCTATCGAAACGACTGTGATGGCGTTTGTATGCTGATAAGTTTATGTCCACATAAAACTGAACAATTTTATGAAGAACAGTTTTTGGTTCTTTTTTGTCAAAGAGCTCACGTTAAATTAGGTGACTTAAACTATATTAATGCAAACCTAATTAGCCTGCATCGTAAAATTGTTTCGTATTCCCGTAGCTAAAACATTAACCACTAGGAGAATTCATAGTCACTAGTCACTATGTTCCATATTAATTATAATTAGTTCGGACATGATGATATGTGGAGTGATGAAGAGGTTACCATAAGTAACTCGTGATTTATAATTAATGTTCTTTCCATTTTTCGTGCTAATAGTTATTTAAGAGATTAAATGAATATTTTATCATTATTTAATGACTAATTAGATTTGTGCAATCTTTTGGTTTGACTCAAATAGTTTGTAACGGTTTTAAATCTGAACATTTTTGGGTGATTAAGAATTAAAGTAAGTGGAGAGAAAAAAAAAATATGATTGATAATTAGAGTTAAAAAAAGATATAAATTTATATGCATTCGGTCAATATTACTCTTTTCGTCTCATGAAAATTACATCGGATTGATTGTGTACATGACGAGGTGAATTTTGATCTATCTCACGGGACGATTAAATAATGTTATTGATAAAATTTTTGTGAAATATTAATAATAGTTCTTGTTGTGTTGTGTAATATAACGTGGGATAAATAAAATTTATTTTTATGTTATCTAATAATAAAAAAAATAATCAAAAAAATATAAAATAATATCAAATTTTAATTCGTTTTAATTTTAATGACGAGAAGGGAGTATAAAAATAATGGAAAAGAGGAGAAAAAAGTGATCGGTGAGAATTATTTTTTGTAAAAGAAAGAAAGAAACCCACCGATGGAGTAACATAGTAATATCTTGATCTTGTTGAACCGCATCGGTACGAAACCAAACCTGCAGGTCCTCTTCCCCTTCATCAATCAATCATCTTCTCACTTGACACAAGCACAGTATCAATGGCGGCCAACCATGCCGCCGCCGCCGACGACCTACTCGACAGTAAGTCCTCGCCTCCTCTCTCCCTCTCTCTCTCCCAGTCTGACTCAATTTGCCTTCCTTTTTCAGGCGCCCTCGACGACTTCCAGAACCTCAACCTCGCTCCTCCACCACACACCGACGCCAAGAGCAGAACAACAGCGTCAGCGTCGACGTCAGCGGGGTTGAGGGAGAAGGAGAAAGGTGCGAGGGTTAGGGTTACCGGATTTGAAGGCGAAAAAAGGGAAGCAGAAGAAGGCGGCAAGTAGGGATCATGTGTCGGAGACGCTGGAGCAGCTGAGGCAGAATACCAGGGATTCTGTCAGGGGAGTGGAGGCCGCCTCCGCGGGAGGAGGCAGTGAGTCGGGAAAGGATGCGTTCGTTGAGGAGTGGATTAAGCAGTTCGAGGACTTTGCCGGGCCTCAGGTATTCTGAATAACCGAATGGTTTGTTCATTGATTTGTTCTTCATGTATACTTATTACTTTCAGTTTTACTTCGGATATAAGTGGTCAATTTTACAAATGGCCTCAATTCCGGTGATTTATAATCGGTGAATTGGCAATTACTTAATTTGTTCCAACATCAGTTTAAATAACAACCTGATCGCCAATGCATTACTTTTGGTGATGTGGCTGGCTCCTTATACCATGGTTTTGCTTTATATATTGGTTCATTTTACTTGTTTACTAGGTGTATCTTATATATGATCCTCTAACTCATTCTTTGGGATCGAGGAATTATGAACTTGTGATTAACATATGAACATTTCGTTGATCGGGCCTCTTCAAAAGACTACGGAGGGGAAATGTTTGACATAAGAAGTACATTTAGATAGTTTAAATGGAAAAATATATAGTTTCAATTGAAATGCTTTAGTTTTTCAATATTAGCGTAATTCCTATTGCTTGGTTTGTCTAATAGTTTTCTTTTCTTCCAAATAACGGAAAGTAAGATCATGACGTATAATGGCAATGTCGATCAGTATTCAGTTCTTTTCTGTTTTACTTTGGTACATTTAATTCTGCTGAAAGTACATATTTGGGGGATTTTTTTTTCAATTTATTTGTTTCTTTTATGACCCTTGTTTTTATACATGAGTAAGTTATTTCTGTCAGCATTTCCTCCCTTTATGTTAAAAAAGGGAAAAAAACAGAAAAGAAGAAGAAGAAGAAGAAGGATCTACGCTATTGCTGTCAAATCAGATGATGATGATGTGGCTCTGTGTTGTCCTTCACATGAGTAATACGGGTTAATTGTTGTGGTGGTTTGATTTCTCTTCCAAAATGATGTAAATATTACATTGCGATCGCATTGCTTGTATAAAGAACAGTCTTGTATGAAGTTATTGCCATCCTGGGCATATATGCTCCTTTCTTACTCTAGAGTACAGTTATCTTTTCTCATGATGTAGCAGTGTCTTGTTCTCAGCGCATTTACTTGTGTGCATATTGTTGTTTCTAATTTTCCCTGACCTTTTATCTACTTATTTGTTTCCTTGTATAGGATGTGGAGTCGATAGTGGAGACGATGATGCAGCAGCTCTTGTCCAGGGAGATTCTCCATGAACCCATGAAAGAGATCGAGGAAAGATATCCGCAGTGATTGGAGGAGCATAAAGCTGGATTGAGCGAGGAAGATTACAAACGTTATTCTCACCAATATGAACTCATACAGGAGCTTAATGGAGTATGTGAAACTGACTCGGGTAATTTCACCAAGATCGTTGACTCGATGCAGAGAATGCAAGAATGTGGACAACCACCAAATGATATTGTACGGGAGCTTGCTCCGGACTTTGATCTATCAAGTCTCGGACAACTGTGAGTGTTTTTTTCCCTTGCTTTTCTATGTTAGACTAATCTGATCTTAGTCATGTAGTCCACATCTTTTACAAAATTCAGGCGTGGTTCTTAGTGTTGCCTGTGTGCATGTGTTTATCATCATTTAAAGAAGTGATCCATCATCCATTGCTCTGTGCATATTTATTTATTGATATGCATCTAAGTTTGTCAATCTTAATCTCGCATTTTTTTATGTTAAATTTGAGGTTCACCAAGTGTACTGAATGTATCTTTAATTAAATTTGTAGGTCCCCAGAGACGTCGGGGTCGCAGCAGAATTGTTGTATCATGTAAATACAGGCATTCGTCCAGCAAAACAAGGCTTTTATGCCGGGGTCTCTTCAATCTACCTGGTGCTCGTCATTGTTGAAGTGGAAGCTTACCAGGTCCTATGTGCTTGGTGGTATCGAGATTCAGATCAAATATGATTTGCAACACTGTAGTGTGGTGTAAGTGCAAGACATATCGTCTTGCTTCATCTTTTATGCCTTCTAAGCACTCTATTAGAGAAACAGGGAAAGTATATTTAATTTATATGTGCAAAGAACAGTTCCAGACTTCCAGTGTAATGTACTCGTAGTCAGCAGTATCTTTTTTTTTTTTTTACTTGAATTTCAGCAACTTTTACCCTTTTGTATGACCCTGATAATTTTTTTTTTCCTGCATCACAGCATTCGTTCAGATTAAAAACACTTGAGAGTGTAATATGGTATTGTCAGTGTTGGTGGTTGCAAGTATCCCCATTGCGTGTCGTCGCACAAAAATATTCCTCCATTTGGCTGTCAGAAAGTTGTGGCTGTTTACACTAGCCAATTCAGTTGCTACGCAGTCACTACCAGCTGTATACTACATTGAAAATGGTGCTGGAAGTGTTGGCTTTGATGCTATACAACTATTTATCCATCTCGAACGTTTACATAAGCTTGAAAGTTCTCCTGTATGCTATACTTGAAAGTTCTCGTGTATGCTATACTTGAAAGTTCTCGTGTATGCTATACAACTATGTATCGTATCGTGTATGTTGTGTGGAAAACACGTGAAGGTGATGTGTGCGCGTAGCCAGCCATCCTTATTGTCTATTAATACTGTATTTCAATGGTTCCTGTTCCTGTGCTCCAAGGTGTGACTGCTACTGGTGATGGCGGCTGGCTGTGTTAGGCATCAGAGGGAGCAATCCAGTGCCTGCCATTGACGAAGCTCTTGACGATAAACGGATGAGCAGAGGTGTAATCGAGCTCTTTTGCCCACGACACCCTCGGACAGCATCTGCCCCTGGTCCCCAGCACTTGTATACTCCAAAGAACACCGTCCTGCCTCCCCAGAGCCAGAACAAGTTTAATAGGTCAGTTTCACTAGCATATTTCTGTTCATTTGCCAGTATACAAGATCTGTTTTACTCCAATACTGTGGAATATTGGGGGAAATGGGGAGGGTGAGAGAGAGGTAAGACACCACACCAGTCACAGGGATGCTAGTTACTAATTTGTTTTTGCTGCTCGCATGGTCCCAATCGTCCCATCCGCCTGGAGCGACGAGGTCTTCAAAGTACGTGTAGGAGCGCACGATCCTGGAGTACTTGCCCATGGCTCGACCGATGTACAACGGCCCAGTTCCAGTCACCCTGCAGTTCACGGATGCGAACCCGGTTTTCTCCTCTGGATCCCTCCTGTCTTGTGCTGCTATAGACCCGAACCCCGTTGCTCTTGAGTGGATCTCGCAGTCCTATAATCACCCTGCAGTCACCCTGCAGTTCACGAATGCGAACCCGGTTTTCTCCTCTGGATCCCCTCCTGTCTTGTGCTGCTATTGACCCGAACCCCGTTGCTATTGAGTGGATCTCGCAGTCCTATTGATCCAAACTACATTTCAGTAAAAGAATCAAACAGTGGGGAAATGGTTACTCACGTCCATGGAACTCCTACATCTTATTGTTAGTGCGACTCGCAGTGTATGCAAGTCCAACCAGCTGAGATATGACCTATTTTAAATTTCTAAGATAGTAAATGAGGTTAGAGTAACAAGACCATTAACTTAATCACATGAGATTATTCAAAAGCATTGAATCTCCTCTTTGCGGGCATGTCTAATTTCTCGTTGCAGCTACCAGATGTTGTTTTTCTATTCTTCAGCGCAAGAATCTAATGTTCGCCAATGCCACCTTCAAATATAAACTGGACTTTGAACCTCAGTCCATATCTTATGAATCAATACTTGGTTGCAACATTCTTAAGTGAACATCCAACGTCTAGGTTCCAAATGGTTTTATGTTGTAAAACAGGCAATTGATAACCTTAATCTAGAAGGTAGCTTCGTTTGCCAATTTTAACATCGATAACCGTGATCACCTCTACTGGTTATCAATGGTAAGATCTTGCTTTAGTGGGAATAGCATGACAACTTCTGAATTAAAGTTCACCAACTACTTAATTTATTATATTTCCATGAATTAAGTGGAAACCATAACAAAAGTTCTATTCCTTTTCAACCCATGAACAAAGCCTATGGTTTTATGGTATCCAAGACGCTTTCTTCCAACCTGTGTATGCATATATTTTTACTCACCTTGTACGTAGAGCGACCATTGCCTAATATGAAGTTGATTGAGCCCTCGATATAACAGCCCTTGAAGTAATGTCGACCTGCATCATCACATAATGTGTCCTGTGCACCATAGAACCCACAGCCTTTGAAATAAGCTTTGTCTCCTGATATCCTGAAGCTGCTGCCTGCCATCCTTGCATTCCTGGCACCGGCGCTGGTACCGTGTTCTAGTGTTAAGCAGCATACAGCTTCACCAGCAAGCATCTTAAGCTGACACAATTCATACCCAGTTGTTTCGTCAAAGCCGTGGTGGTGAATTCCAAGACATGTTTTTTCATTATCATGAAACCGTTGTCATTATTAGGATAAGCGGTATTGATTAATTAGTTTGTAAAGCTCATGTTTCAATCAAGTTAGTAATGAAATTACAATAGAAAAAATGTTCAAATTCTAATATTTTCCCCAAAAGGGAAAGCCAAGAACATTTGTTAATTTCTTTTATAAGAATTTGAATGTGCATGAATCCTAATGTAGTTTTTATAGAGTTCACTTGTAACCGTCGTAGATTTTGGACCATAAATCTTTTAGAGTTCTGAAAGTGAAGTCCATTAGGATGGTAGTTGCTCATATTTTACTGGATGCCATGTTGTCGAAACCTGTTATACTGGTCGGTTATTCGTGTTGTCCATGGTAAATGTCCGAAGGGCATTTACATTTATGGTAAACTTACTCTTGTATTGACAATTGAAATGAACCTTACTTATCTTGCTAAATCTTTTGGTTCCCAGCTTTCTTGATGCTAAGCATTTGGTGACAATGATCTGAATACAGATATTTTTTTGTTTCTGGGATGAGTATCGACCCATCAGATTCAATATTTGGGAGTTTTCCTTAAATCATTTATCAACAGTGATCAGGATAGCGGAAATGAGGATGCCATAGAATTTAGTTATAATAATGAGCAATCTATATTGATTAGGCGCAGAGCAGAATTTGTACTGCAGTCGACTCTTAAGAAATTTAATTTTTTTTTTCTAATCCGAGTGTTTCCATTATGAGACCAACAACGTATTCAAGCATTTCATTCTAAGCAACTATGTATCCAAGTATTTCATTTCTTTGCATTATTCATTGTGGTTTTTCCATTAGATAAAATAACACTCAAAAGCTCAAATCCCCTTACGAGACCTTTTCTTTGTATTGACAATCTTGCTATAAATCTTTATCTTCATCAGATGCCCCTTCTCATGATTCCTCATATTAACAAACTGTTATTAAGAGTTAAAAAAAAATAGAAAGAAACCGCGCAGCACACAGGTAACAAACTATGATAAATAAGTAGAAACAGAAGCCAACATAAACACGAAGTAACCCTCAATCGAGAAAAGTATATCTGATGTCAAGATTGCCTGTTAAAGAGTCGAAACTAGCTTCAATTTCTGCTGATACACACTCCTTGACTACATCTCTCGCACGCAGGGGTGGTCGGACAGTTACAGGCCTTGCCACAAGCTTCACGCCTTGCTTCCAGTATCTGCTATCTATATACATGTAAATGAAACCCATGATCAATGAGAATAACAACGCTTACTTAAAACGAAGCATCACACGTCACAATGTCTCCCAAGAGGTAAAGAGAACACCGCCAGCGCTGTCCATGTTATTGTCCCTTTGAATGCTCACTCTTTCATTGAGGATTCTTAACCATCAATTATACGATATTTTTGTGCATTATCAGTTCTATACCTGTTCTTGTTCATTTCAAACTTCGGGTCAAACCAACATTTCCTATGGTAGAACGGGTAATGCGATGTATAGTGTTTTACAGCTTGAGTTGGGCTCGTGAGAAAGTGGATATTGGAGAGGCAGAGTAAGATAGAAATGGAATTCTCAAAGACTACAAGATCCAAGGAGCAACATACCTGGACCTGTCGATACGATGATGGAATCTTCCGAGTCCAGCACCCAGTCGATCCACAGCACGAAGGCGTCACATATCCCATGCTCAGTGAATTTGATCTGCAGCAGTACCCGCACAATCACATCAAATGCAGCATCAGGTAACTCGGATCAGCATAAATAATCATTACTTTATAAAAAAAAATTCATACTTATGCATATGCTCTCTCATTGGAATTTCATGTTACAAGCATTTAGCTCATGATATTCAAATTCCAAAAAAAAAAAAAAAAAAAAGGTACTTCAAACGTTGTGGACTTCTTTGTTCTTTTTCAAAATGATGACATCAGTATTAATGAAGAAATGAGTGGCAGGACATTTTGCAAGAAAATCCAGTCCAGAAAGCATTTGTGTCAATTCCCCACAAATAACAAAAAATGGCAGAAATAGGGAGCCAGACATGGTGAGATCTTCACCAGGCCAAAAGTCCCACGCCGAGAAGTGGACTAATTAACTTGGACTATGTGCTTAAAAACATTGTCGTACCACAGATCTTCCATGGCAGTGACTCATTGGCTTCGTAAAATCGAACTCCATGATTGTGTATGTGGCACTGAGTTCCTGCAGCAAGTAAATTTGCATATATATCAGCCAGTGGCAACAGAGAAATGAGGAAGACTATGGGGTGCCAGCAGCACACCACCAATCCTATCTGGTACTTAAATGGGTTCCATAATCAGACGAATAAGCGGTTGATTCTCCAAACAATGACTCATTACTTCTGATTGGCATGATGGACTTAACACATGATACTTTCTATCATGAATGAAAGTCTACTAATCCTGATAATATGTGGGACCATCATTATTCTCGTAAGTGTCGAGGGCTCCCATTTCAAGTGGGATTTGAGGGATGGAGAAGTGCATCACGTGG